>VMDR010029743.1:0-12624 GCA_007922815.1 Macrotus californicus
CTTGAGGAGAAGAAAGAGTACTCACTTTGTTTTATTGCTCACAGATTACTTCAAATTATTCTCACAGGCATCTGCTTCAATTAACATTCAATCTATTACTCATCTACTTTTGTTTTCAAGGATGAACATCTTTATAGCATAATTGGGGTTTTTTCTTCCATAAACAAAGCATTTTGCTAAATTACCTTTGACAAAACTCACTTTTAGATAGATAGATAAGTATTATGTTTTAAGATAAAAGCCAGAAAGACATGATGCTGAGTCTTCTGAAAAGGAAAAAGGTATATAGTGCCCTGAATGTTTTCCACAGAATACCCAAAGGTTAATGAAAGGAACTCAAGCTTTCAATCCATGTGAACTTGGTTTAAACACGCCTTGTGACCTGAGTAATATTAATAAGCCATTTATCTCTGAAAATCATTGTTTACATAAGAAATGTAAATAATAACCCCTATCTTGTAGGACTACTGTCCCAGGGATTAAGTGGAATAACATGCAAAAATGTCTGGTACTGAGTAAACAATAATAAATTCTATTTTATTATCACTCTCCAAAATAGTTGTTATATTTTTCTGTTTCTGATTTTTTAACCATTTTTGTTTTGGTTTTAATGTGACAGGTGAAGATTTTGAAATTACACACATTCACAAACACATGCACACACACCTTTATCTTTTTAAAGGGAACTTTCCTGCCTTCTGGTCAAGATAGTTGAATAGGTAAATGCTGTGCTTGCCTCCTCCTACAACCACATCAACTACAGAACAACCATCATTGAGAACTGCCTGAAGTCTTGCTAAATAGAAGTCCTATAACTAAGGATATAAAGAAGAAGCCATGCCAAGATTGGTAGGATGGCAGAGATGCAGGCTGGCCTCACAAGCACATGTGGTGGATAAAAATCAGGAGGGATATCTTGGCTTCAGAGGTCCCCCATGAGGAGCACCGGGTCCCAGCTCAACATCAGGACCCCCAGCTCAGGGTTTCAGTGTCAAGAAAATAAGTCCCTATAATTTATGGCTGTAAAAACCAGCAGGGAGTGTGGCTAAAGGGGTCTCATTTGGGTGAGAGGAAGGGTCTACTGGAATCCCAATCTTTCTCTTAAAGGGCCCATGCACAGACTTCTTCACTCTGAGCTCTAGCTCTGAGCAGCAGCTTGAAAAGCAACAGGAACATACAAGGAAGAACTGAATTGTTTGGTTTTGGAGTGAGCACTGGAGGGGCAACTTTCTCCCAGACAAAAGTATTGGAAGAAACCGTTGTTCATTTTTTGAGCCCTTCCTGCACTCAGCTGGCAGGCACAGGGGAGCACTAAATCTGAGTCTTCATCAACCTGGCTAACACCATTTGCTTCACCCTAGTGACTCCTTGAGACCTGGCTCCACCCACCTTACGGGTCCACTCAAGCCACTCCCAGTAGCTTTTCCATACAAACATCCCTTCTCAGCTCATGTGGGGACTTTTGTAAAGTCTCTCAAAGGTTCACAAATTCCAACAAGAAACATCTGGGCTTAGCATGCCCAATATCTCTTGCTAAGCAGCCTCAGCCTGGCACTAGTGGTGGCCAGCCTCAGTTCACAGCTTAGCCTCTCACAGGCACCTCCAAGTATATCGCACAAGTTGCTACAATCTGCAGATTACTTTGTAGCTCATACCAAGTGACACAAATAGGGTCTAACCTTGACCTGCACCAGAGCACCCCATAAGACCTCAGAAAGAACATATGTGAGGGCCAGGTTCAGACCACACCAGGGCATCATCCAACCACCTCCACTAATGACATCTCCAAAGGGCAGACTTGGCAGGCACCAGAGCCCCACTAAAGTGAATCCTACTCCACAGGGTCATCTCCTGCACAACAGCTCCTCCACTGAGGATCAATCCTTTCTACTGACATACCAGTGTCAATCAAGGCTCAATCACAACAGGAGGGAACACACAACTGACACAAGGTACACAAAGACATGGAGCCCCCAGTTTAGGTAACCAGGGAGACTGTACCACTAGGTCCCACAAGACACCTACATAAGGCCACTCTACCAAGGACAGTAGACATAGCAGCTCTACCCAATACATAGAAACAAACACAGGAAGGCAGTCAAAATGAGGAGAAAAAGATACATGTTCAAAATGAAAGAACAGAACTCCAGAAAAAAAGAACTAAAAATGGAGACAAACAATCTAATAAATGCAGAGTTCAAAACATTGGTCATAAGGATACTCAATTAACTTAGAAGAATAGATAATCTCAGTGAGAACTTCAACAAAGATAGGAAACATAAAAATGGAGATAAAAACATAAAAACAGTCACAAATGAATAATATATCAGAAACAAATATTATAACATCTGAGATGATGAATACAATAAAAGAAATTGAGGCAGGAGACAATAGAAATGAGGAAGTCCTGACATACTGCAGCTGTTGTCAGTCAGCATCCTGATTTCCAAGAATCACCTTGTGACACCTGGTAAGGAACCATGCTTGTGCACCAGAGCCTCAGTTGCACCTTTGCCTCATTATCCTAAATTAGTATTGTGGTATCGTCCCCATGTGGGAAATCAAGGAGAATTATGGGACCCAATAAAGTCTGCACCCTTTTGGCAGAAGGGGGACATTCTCTGGTCAGATATATCCCACTCCCATATTTTGGGCTTAATAAGTCTTGCTTGCTTTGCTTCTTCACTTATCTTTGTTTGTGTAGTCTGTTGAATTCTTTGTTCATGACCACCAAGAGCCTGGACCCTGTCTCCATATGCAACAGAATCAACAGCAGGATAGATAAAGCAAAGGATCAAATCAACAATTTTGAAGACACAGTAGCAGAAAACACCCAAACAGAACAAGAAAAAGAAAAAAAAGAATTAAAAAAAATGAGTACCTTGCAGCCTTTCAAGGCCAGATAGGTTCACATGGGATTCAGGCAGATAGAAGAGAATTCACAGAGCTGTGGGGATGTCTGATATGCCTTTGTTATGGGGTAGGGTGATCCACACCCTAAAAGCCACATATCATAGCGCAGAAAGTCCCAACTCCCTTATATACTAAATGCACACAAAGCCAACAGGATACCAAGATATATAATAAAGCATGATTCTGTGCATGCAGGCCCATGCTCAAGGTTATGTGAATACTGCTTATCATAGTTGCCCAGATATCTGGGTGAGGGAAGCTGACTGATGCCACTTTCCCTACAGTGAGCATAGTTTAAGAGGCCTTTGGAATATCTCCAAGCATACCAACATTTGCATCATAGGGGTACAAGAATTGAAAACCTATTAGAAGAACTAATGATGAAAAACTCCCCTAACTTGGCAAAGGAAATAGACATACAAGTCCAGGAAGTTCAGAGTTCCAAACAAGATGAACCTAAAAAGGCCCACACCAAGACACATAATAGTTAAAATGCCAAAGGTTAAAGACAAAGACAGAATCTTAAAAGCAGCAAGAGAAAAGCAGTTAGTTACCTATAAGAAAGCTACCAAGATTGTCTCAGCAGATTTCTCAGCTGAAACTTTGCAGGCCAGAAGGGATTGGCATGAAATATTCAAAGAGATGAAAAGCAAGGACCTGCAATCAAGATCACTCTACCAAGCAAAGCTATCATTTAGAATTGAATGTAGATAAAGAGCTTCCCAGACAAGAAAAAGCTAAAGAAGTTACTCATCACCGAACCAGCATTGTAAGAAATTTGAAAGGGACTATTTTAAGAAAAAATAAATGAAAAATATGAACAATAACATGGCAACAACTACACACCTACTAATAATTTAAATATGAATGAATTAAATATTCCAATCAAAAGATATAATGTGACTGAATGGATAAGAAAACAAAACCCACACATATGCTCTCTACAAAAGACCCACTTCAGATTGAAAGACACAAACAGACTGAAAGTAAAGGGATGGAAAATTTATTTCATGCATATGGAAATGGAAAAAAGGTTAGTGTATCTAATTATATCAGACAAAATAGACATTAAAACAATGGCGATAGCAAGAAACAAGGAAGGATCCAGCAAATCCATTTCTGAATATTTGTCTGAAGAAACGCAAAACACTAATTCAAAAAGACATATGCACTGCTATATTCATTACAGCATTATCTACAGTAGCCTAGATATGGAAGCAACCTCAGTGTCCATCAATAGATGAATGGATAAAGAATAGATGATATGTAAATATACCATATTATATATCATATTATACATATTATATTATGTATGTATAATACATACATATTATATATGATGGAATTTTACTCAGCCATAAAAAATGAATGAAATCCTGCAACAGGATTGAATGGCTGCAACAGTATGAATGTACCTGGAAGATACTGTGCTGAGTGAAATAAGTCAGACAGAGAGGGACAAATATATGATTTCACTTATATGATGGTTGTCAGATGGGAGGGGATTTCGGAGATGGGTGAAAAAAAGGGAATGAATTAAGATGGGCAAATTGCCAGTTATAAAAACAGTCACGGGGATATATGGTACTGAATACGGAATATAGTCAATAATATTGCAATAACTATGTATGGTCTCAGATGGGTACTAGACTGGTCAGGGTGATCACTCATGAATTATATAAATGTCTAATCACTATGTTGTATACCTGAAACTAATATAATATTATATGTTAACTAAATTGAAAAATAAAAATTATTTTAAAATAATAAAGAGAACTATCACCTGCCATTCTTTTTTCCTTCCTTTTCTCCCACCTTTCTTCCTCCCTCCATTTCTCTCACTCTTCATTCTTCATTTCTTCTTCTTTGCAGATATTTCAGTATATGCAACATGCCAAGCACCTACATCAGGTACCAGTTATCCAGAAAAAAGCATCAGGTGCCTACTTTGATGATGATTTACCCTCTGTAATGAGGAAAGAGCGTTTGAACAAATGAGCAGGTACAGCTATAGTTAGAGATGAGAAAGAAAGGAGTGGAAAGTACTAGAAGGGACCATTGACAGGATGGTAAAAGAAGGCCTTTATGAATACGTAATAATTAAACAGAACTAAAGAACAGTGTGCTGAGTAATTGCCATATCCCCCCCCTCCGCCACACACACACACATCCTCTCAACCATTCTCTGACCTTCTCAACCCTGCTCATGCCTAGGAAAGCTGGGTCCCTGAGGGATGCCTCAAGTGTGCTCCCTGTCCTCAGGCTTCCCACTGAGTTCTGCCAAGGTAAGATTGAGGGGCAGAAGCATAGAGGCATCAGTGTTTCCCCTTGCCTTCTCTCCATGCTCTGAAGTCACATCTATGGCAATAGCTGCATCCTTTGCAACCACAACTCCCACTAGAAAACTACTTCTTCATAGGACTAGCTTACCTTATGCTCAGATAATGGCACAGCCTCCTCACAGCTTCTAAGTGTTGCTAGTCTCTGGGTGCCTCCCCTTCAGTGCTTGACTCTACCCCACTTTCACCTCTAAAGTCTCTTCAGGTGGACTATTTGGTGTGAATTCTGTTTCTAGCCTGCAAGCTCAGTTTTACAGAAGGAGTTGGCCATGTAAAATGCTTGGAAGGATCAGTGCAGGGAGAGGAGCAGCACCTGTGAAGTTTCCAGTGTGGTCAAGACCTTGGCGAGATGGAGAAAACAGGAGGGCTGTGCAGCCGAAGTCCTGGGAATGAGGAGAAGGTGGAGCGAGATGACATTGTAGAGGTGACAGAGGCCAGAGCATAAGGGCCTTGAGGCCATCTAAGAAGTCTGAGTTTTATTTATGAGTAAATTTACCACTTCTCACATTTAAAAACAAGTTACTTACTAATTCAAAATGCTTTCTCTTTGGGTGGGGTGGGGAATGGTGGGGGGGAAAATGCAGACAAATGTAAATGAACAACAATAAAGTAATAACAAAAAACAAAAAACAAAATGTTCTCTCTTTAACCCCTAGGACAGAGGCCAGGAATAGGTTAGGAACAACTATGTCTCTCAAGAATTAGCTTTATTTTTATTTCATTTTTTTTACTTAAAAAAATTGTTTATTGTTCAATTCTAGTTGTCACCATTTTCCCCCCTTACTCTCCCCTGCCCTACCCATCCCCCACCTACCACATTCAATCTGCCCCCACCCCTGTTATCTTTGTCCATGGGCCCTTTATACATGTTCCTTGACTTGACCCTTCCCCTTCTTTCCTTCATTATCCCCCTCTCCCCTCTCCTTTGGTCACTGTCAGTTTGTTCTTTATTTCCACATCTCTAGTTATATTTTGCCACTTGTGTGTTTTGTTGATTAGGTTCCACTTATAGGTGAGATCATATTGTGTTTGTCTTTCACCACTTGGCTTATTTCACTTAGCACAATACTCTCCAGTACCATCCATGCTGTCTCAAAGGGTAGGAGTTCCTTCATTCTGTCTGCCACATAGTATTCCACTGTGCCAGTTTTTTGATCTACTCATTTACTGATGGGCACCAGCACTTGGCTATTGTAAATAATGCTGCTATGAACATTGGGGTGCATAGGTGACCCATACACAAAAATAAACTCAAGATGGATGAAAGACTTAAATATAAGTTGTGACACCATAAAATTCCTAGAGGAAAACATAGGCAGGAAAATTTCAGATATTCCATGCAGCAATATTTTCACAGATATATGTCTCCTAGAGCAAGGGATATAAAGGAAAAAGTAAACAAATGGGACTACATCAAATTAAAAAGTTTCTGCACTGCTAAAGAAAACATCAGAAAAAGGAAAAGGAAACCAATCATATAGAAAAATATATTTGCCAATGATACCTCAGACAAGGGTTTGATCTCCAAAATATATAAAGAACTCATACAACTCTACCAGGAAGAGAAACAATTCAATTAAAAAATGGGCAAAGGACCTGAACAGACACTTCTCCAGAAGGACATACAGTTGGTTCATAGGCATATGAAAGGATGCTCAGCATCACTAGCCATCAGAAAAATGCAATTAAAATCACAATGAGATACCACTTGACAGCGGTCAGAATGGCCATATAAACAAACCAACAAACAAGTGTTGGTGAGGATGTGGAGAAAAGGGAACCCTAGTGCACTGTTGGTGGGAATGCAGACTGGTGCAGCCACTGTGGAAAACAGTATGGAAGCTCCTCAGAAAACTAAAAATAGAACTGGCTTTTGACCTGGCAATTCCACTGCTGGGATTATACCCTAAGAATCCTGAAATACCAATTCAAAAGAACCCATTTTTACTTTATCTTTAATGTTGTTTTGTTATCATTGATGTTATTCTTGTCATGAAAGACTTAGTTTAGAATGAATACCTAGAATAAAATGTAGTTTGTACTATAAAATATACCTCAGTGTCTTGAAATCCTCAGTTCTATTTCTTTCATATAGTACTTCACAAAGATAAAGGATTATTATCATTCTTTGATAACATCAAAGCACATATTTTTATCAGTGGATCAGATACATTCTCCCTTTATTGCTAAACACATTCAATTTATTTCAAGCCTACTCTATTCTATAACACTGATCCTGTTCATCCTTTTGTTCCTCTGTTTGACATCAAAACATTGTCTAAACTAAAGTGATATGAAGCCACAGAAAGGAGGGAAGCCCTACAGTGGTCTGTGTTGGTCTTTTTTTTTCACTCACTTCTCAGAGATCTTTGCATCATCTGCTTAAAGAGAAAGTGAGGCAAGCCTCTCCCAGAACCTGCTGAAGGGCTATGACAATGCTCTTCCTCTCTGCAAAGTTCACTTTTATTACAAGCAAAATGTGCCCCTTTGCCATATTTCTCCTTCCCCACTGTCCTCTTCCTGACTTTTGTTTCCCTTGTCACAGTTTGAGTCATTTCTGGAGACCAATGGTCCTTGGATTTACTTGAGACCCCTTCTTATTTTGTGTCCTCATCTGATCTAACACCACCTTCTCTGGATGTTATCACCTTGATCAATCTATGACATTCTCTTCCTCACTTCACGATCCCCAAATCTCACTATTCAAATCTTGCTAAAATGGCTTCTCTTTGTTTATATCATGAAATACAAACTTTCTTCTTGGCTTTTAAGACCTTCATTATCTGCTTCTATATTTCCTTTGCATGGGGCCAAGAATCTTAAAGTCATCTTTAATTTCCCCATTTCTCTCACATCTATTTGATCCATCAGGAAAATTTTTTAGACTCTATCTTGAAAATATATATAGAACCCAACCACTTTTTATCAGTTCCACAACTACTACCTGGTTCCAGCCGCCATTATCATCTTTTTGCTGGATTATAGCTTTTAACTGCCACCCCCACTTTTATCCCAGTGGGCCATTCCCCACACTGTCAAAACCTAAGCCAGGCAAATGCTCATCATTTGCTCAAACTCCTGCAGGTTCTCCATATTTCTCTCAGATTAAAGGCCAAAGTCTTTAGAATGAACTTCAGAGTTTATGTGACCTGCATCCCTAACCTCATCTCTTACTACTTTTTCCCTCACCCCATTTTATACATTGGTCTTCTTGAACACATTAGGCACATTCCTGACATAGGGCCTTTGTACTAACCAATAATTTACAAAGTATTGGAATATTTTTTCCTCTGGATACCACACAAGTAACCCTTCACCTTCAAGTCCAAACTTAAATGTCACCATTTCAGTGAATTCTACTAGGAAGCCCTGCCTCAGTAAGCATAAGTTATATCATACTGTGACAATTGTCCTCAAAGCTCAGTGCCTTAACACAACACAAATGTACTTCTAGTTCACACTCTGTATCTACATGGGTCTACAGGGTAGTTCTTGGTCTTTTAGTCACTTAAGGACCCAGACTAATGGCAGTTCCATTTTAACATGTACTTGCACCATCACCACTCAGTAAAAAGATGAGCTCCCCTGTCTTACATGGGAAATTAAATGCTATCACCCAGAAGAGACACGTATTACTTGTACTTACATTTCACATGTTAAAGCAAGTCACGTGGTCATGCTTAACTTCAATAGATCAAGGAAAAACCATCTTACCCTTTGCCTAAAAAGAGGAGAGCCAGAATATGTGGGAACAGCCTGTACTTGTTATCTATTGCCTCAATAATGATTCCATAATAATGAAACCCATATAATGCATAGTAATACCTAAACACAATGTGGATATTGTTGGAAGGAATAAGGGAAGGAACACTTGTTGAGGATGCACAAAACACTATTTATCTTTGTTACCCAACATCCATACAAATACTGTGTTCTATACAGGACTTTCAAACATACAATAGTCCTACATAGAACATACTTAGCCACTTCTTAAAGGAAATGATCACAAGTCTCATCATTTACTATGTTATATTAAGCCCTAAGTGTAGCATCTCTGGAATTGTGCAGTAATCTCTACCATAATTAAATATGCTTTCTTGTGTCCAAAGAATCTGTGTCCAAAAGACAAGTTGTTCACTGCAAATATATACAACTTGTAATGATGGAGAAGGAATAGGCTAACTCTTTTTTTGAATATCCCATTGGAAGAGGGGGATAAGGTAAAGCATACAAAGTAATCATTGCCCTGGGTCCTACGGTCTTGTCAGTTCTGCTCTCTGGAAGGACTTCTGCTTGTCATCCTTCCCCTGCTTGCTCTTGATTATTCCCTTTTGGAAAATCATGTTTGTTAGTCATAATCTAAAGCAACAGTTCAGATGGTGATTAGAAAGTTCTAGAAACTACAGAGATTTAGCATTCCGTATCCTCTCAGTTAAGTTCAAGGGTCTTAGTGTTTTCTTAAAAGCTGAACATCACAGGTTGATGTCACCATGTTTAAAATGTCTTTGACAATACACTTTCCTTAATGAGTGTGCCTCCAGTATAATTGTCTCTAGGCAATTGCATAAACTAATAATCAATGGTAAAACTCTTGTCTAAACATGACCTTTGAGAATTCCTACCTTCTGTGTGCCTTTTGTTTGTGCTCCTTCCTCAATGCAGAGTGAAACAAGTCTCCGAAGGAAAGGGACCACCCACCCTCTATCTGATGAATGCAGCCATGTTTTCCCTCTTTGTTAAGCAGAGAAGTCTTAGGAGAGTTTCTTAGGAGAGACTTATGGACCCACTTTTACCAATCTTATCTTTTGCTGTCTAATGTTTTCATATCTCTACTTGTTCTAAATACTTTATATGTAAGTAGAACATAAAATATTGGCTTTTGTAGTGAGAAATCTACATGTTTTTGAGTTTTATTGCTGGCAGCTTTTAAGCCTCATGTCTCCCTCTTCACTTTGTGCCCAACATCTGCACAAGCTGATAAGAAAGCTGGAGTGATCCCTCCTTTAGCACAAGTAGGAGATTGAAACAATGCAAACCCCTTTCCACACACAAACCCTTATCCTGGCCCCACCCCCTAACCACCATAACAACCCAGGCCAGCTGCCCTTCCCTGCTCTCCCAATCCATTTTGGACCTGCTTGAGAGGCTTGCCCTGCTCTCTTCCCAGAGACATCAATAATGTAAGTAATAAAAAATTTTTAAGTAATAAAATTATTATGCCTTCTTGGTGTATATGCAGCACTCAAGCCAAACTTCAGGTGGGGATCTATCTGCCTTTGCAGATGATCATACAGCTTTTCTAACGGCATTTCTCCATTAACTTACATTGTAAGCCACAAACAGAAAAAAAACATTTTTAGCAAAGTGACATTTTCTTTCTGCTCTGCTTTTAGGGTGGACTACCTTCAATGTACATTTGGCTTTTTTATTACAAGATATTACAGAAAAGCCTTAAGAAATACTTTAAATTTCCACCATTTTAACACTATAACTTCATTCACCAAATGGTCTGAATGCCAGACACAGAAGTTCACAGTATCATAAAATATTTCTCTCTCACCTAACAAGAACCACCAACTACCCAGCCCAGAAAATAAGGGCTTTCTCTGGCCTGTACATAAATGACTCCTCAGCAAATTGACATCTTAGTATCTATCACTGCCAGCATTCTATTTCTGGTAACATATTCTATATTAGCTATGAGAACTCCCACTGCAATTATAAAAATGCTCAACAGAAAATTAACCAAAGGGATTAATTATCTTATACAACACAAGTCAAAAACTTCCAGAGTGGGCTAAATCAATGGCTTTAAAAATATTAGTGCTCTGAATTAGCTTTTAAAAACATACCTGGGGGAGAATGTGTCTGACATAGAACAGCTATTTTATAAGCAATTGATATTCTCTGCATAGAAAGTCAGTGTGCACATAGGGAGTACTGAGTACCTGTGATATCCCAATTCCAGCCTACCCATTAGGGAGAGAGCAGCAAATAAGACATACCCTATTTTACCTTCAAGAGCTTACATTCTAGAATGCAAAAAATCTTACCTGCTAAAGAATTATTAGGTCCATTAAAAAAAAGAAAATCTAACCCTGTGTAGGTATTTCTAAATTTTTCCTTAGAGAACATGTAAACCATCAAAATAATGTTAAATCTCATTCTTTTTTACACTCTAAAGATCCTCAGAACATGCTATATTTTAGTGTATATAAATCTTGATGTTTTCATGCAGGCTTTTCCCTGCCCCTGGGAATTTTAACTGTCCCTTTTTCCTTTAAACATCCATGTTTTATGTAACGAGTTTTATTTTTCT
Source organism: Macrotus californicus (assembly GCA_007922815.1). Classification (NCBI taxonomy): domain Eukaryota; kingdom Metazoa; phylum Chordata; class Mammalia; order Chiroptera; family Phyllostomidae; genus Macrotus; species Macrotus californicus. Next base: position 11,572 of record VMDR010029743.1, read on the forward strand.
TCTTGAAGATGTTACTGAACTTTGAAGGTTGGGAACCTAAACCAAGATCCTTCTGCCCAGTGCCATCCCGGCCAATACAATGAGGCAGAGTTCAGTGAAGCAGAGCAGAAATTGTACTGTTTGATCAAGGAATGGAGAAGGTTGAGCTCATCTTCTAACGGGCCCCTTCTGCCCAACTGGGAAGGAGCCTTCTGCATTAATAGGCTTTGGTGGGAAGTGACTAAATTCTCTCAGGTAAGGTAGTTATTCTTCTGTTGCACTTAGCCTATTTGTGCATGGTACTTTTTGCACATAATTCCCCATCACCATTTTGGTTTTTGCACTTGGTACCTTGGTATCTACAATTGGCACTTTGGTCTTTGTACTTCACTTTGCAGTGAGTAATCCTTTTCAATTCCCGTAAGTAAGTATAGCTTATGACATACAGGAGGTCTGTCTGCAAAAAGTCCAGCCATTGTTAATACAATGAGAACAATTTGCATGACGTTGATGTAACTTGGCAGCCAAAGAGAGTGGACTATAATGACCATGTGTGAACAATGACAACTTCACTGTACTAGTCAGTGGGGACAGCGGACGCCATTGAGTAAGCGTGTGCACTGTATGATTGCCACATTCAAAATGACTGAGCAAGTAGAGCAATGAATCTGCATTAAATTTATGTTAAGCTTGAACATTCCTCTGCGGAAACTATTGGGATGATTCAGAAGGCTAAATCTATGGGCAACTGGTGATTGGCAGTTTCATCACAACCCACCCACTCATGCATCACATCTCCTGCAGAGATTTTTGGTGAAACATCAAATCACCCAGGTGATTCAGTCCCCCTACAGCCCAGATTTGGCACCCTGTGACTTCTATCTTTTCCCAAAACTAAAATCACCTTTGAAAGGGAAGAGATTTCAGACCATTGATGAGATTCAGGAAAATACGATGGGGCAGCTAATGGTGATTGGGAGAACTGTGTGAGGTCCCAAGGTGCCTACTTTGAAGGGGATTGAGGTGTCATTATCCTATGTATAATGTTTCTTATATCTTCTTCAATAAATGTCT
>VMDR010029744.1:0-12627 GCA_007922815.1 Macrotus californicus
AGTCCTCACATGTCTGGAATATAATCATTGTGTTTTGTTTCATGTTTGAATTGTTTCTCAACCAAGTCAGATGGAGTAGCCTTAGGTTAGATTATTATTGACTGTTCTGTTTAACATTGAGGTTGCTTCCATTTAACAAATAATTACCATTAATGAATAGCACATCTTGGTGTATTATCTACATAGCCAATAGGCATTTTCTATCTTCTTTGAAATGTTTATTCCTGAGTGTGAAGTGTCTTTACACTTCATAATTTAATACCTTTTCTCATCACAGATGGTTTAAAGTAGTCTTTATTCACCATAACTTTGAAGGTTTTGTCATTTCACTGTAGTCTCTTTCACTTTTGCTTATCTGACAATTCTGTGGTCTTTAACTCCTAACCCTGGTTCTTGAGCAGAAAACCTTCATTTGTTCTTTTTCAACTTTGGGTGATGCTTTCTGGTTTTGGAGTCCCAAAGGCATTATCTCTACAGATTTAAAATTTGTCTATAACCACTATAAAAGATGTCAGATACCCCCAATGAACCCTGTCTAGTAAGTCCTTTTTGTTGGCTTATAGTAGTTTCTGCTTACTAATATTGGATCTTTAACTTTAGCCATGCACAGGGTCTTTACTTTCAGTTTAGGGAATGTTGAGCATCACCTAAAGCCATGGTAAAAAACTGACATGCTATGTTCTAGGAAGAAAGAAGACTGTTCAATAAACAAATAAACAAACAAAAAGTACTCTTTGCCTTGTCCAGTTGAAAACATGTTACCAGTGACATGCCTGGGAAGTTCAGGTTCAGGATACTTATACAGTATACTTTGTCTAGAGTATGTCATAGATAATAATCAGGAGAGGAGAACCTACATTGCCTTCTTTGTTTTCTTTATAGGGCTATCTCATGGAACCTTTCTTCCTATCCTGTTAGTAACTGACCCCAGGGCTTCTGGAGTCCTTGGCGTCACATTCTCTGGAGGTTATCTAGTTGATTATGGCAGCTGATTGTTACGGAAGGTGATGCTACATTGCCTGTCAGTAAAGGTGGACATTGCAGGATGGATGACTAGCTCCAGTAAGCAGGGGAGATCAGTCAGTACATGTACATCTGGTTAACGTAGGTGCTACCCAATTAGTAGCACAAGAGTTCTGGATCAGGATTGTGGAGTCCTCTGCCAGGCCTGGCATTACACTTTGGTGTGTGTTTGTGTGTAATATTACAATATTTCTAACAGTGCCTAGTGCGTTCCCATGAATATGAGCCTTGTCTGTGAGGTTGTGGGCCAATAGCCAAATTTCCTCCACCCACATTAATATTTCGTGCTTCCAGGCTCAGCTCAGGGAGGTACTTTCTTTCATCTCTTTCTTGGGCAGCCATCCAGGACAATGATTTCAGCCTCTTCTGCACTGTACATCTTCTCTGCCACTGCCTTCGTTCTTCTTCCATTTTCTCCTTTTTTTTTCCTTTTTACATGATAGTCACTTCCTTTCTAGGATCCAATGAAACTGATGACCACTATAGTTCAATAATAGTTCTTTCCTACAGCCTAAATTTGCCTTTTAAAATATTATAATCTTAAGAAATTAAGCTTCACTTGTAACAAGCACAACTATGCAGTACAAAAATGTATAAAGGCAACGATAATCCTCCTTTTAAATTCAGTACATCTACTACACACAGCTTTTCTGTAAATGGGATCTGTATACCAATGCTGGGTCCTCTTGTTTCCTGTTTCTCTCCCTTTCCTCTTTCTGCTCAGATATCTCTTCATCCCACATCTATCTCTTCAAAGAACCAGTTTTATCTGGTACGAATATCTCCACACTTTTCTCTGCTTCTATGACAGATGATAGGTCACTCATCTCCACCCACAGATATTTATTTATTTTTGCGTAGGTGTTTGCTTGATCAGAGCGGGATTATTGTTCATAAACCTGCATTTTGTTGTTCAGCAATACCTCATTAAAATCATTTAAAGTCTCCTGGTTTACCTCTAATTCATTCTTTAGTTGCTGAATAATATTCCGTGGTGTAGATATACTGTGGCTTATTTGACACCTCCCTTCTTTTTGCAAGCATTTGCTTAAAAAATTTTTTTTTAAAGCACCATGAACAATGTCCCTGGTGTTTGTGCTTTAGTTTTATGAGATAGGTTCTAGATTTTATTTCCGTCAAATTGCTTGGTTGAATAGTAAGTACATACACATTTTTTTCTTTGAATGAATCTTGGTAGATTATTTTCCAAAAAAGGCCAAACTAGTTGCAGTTCTACTACCAACGTAAGAAAACAGTCTTTGTGTTCTCTTTAATAGTGGGTATTATTTGCTTTAATTTTTCTAATCTGATGGGTATGATGCAATAGCTCATTGTTACTTTAATTTGCATTTCCCTGACCACTTTTGAATTCAAATAATCTTTTTATATACTTGTCCAGTCATTGGGTTTGCTCTTCTGCAAATTGCCTATTCATACCTGTGCTCATTTTTATAATTGCTTGTGTATCTTTTTTTTTTCCTGGAGCTCTTTAAATATTATAGCTGTTAACCTAGTATTTGCCATCTGCATGGCATGTATTTTTTCTAAATCTCTCATTGTCCTTTAACATTGTATATGGCTTTCTTTTCACTATATCAAAGTTTTTATTTTCATGAATGTGTGTTTCTCTTTTGTTTTATGACGAGGATTTCCTGTTTGGGGTAAAAATGTATTCCCCACTTTGGAATACTGACTCACACACACATACATATCCCTTTGTGTCACTTACAGAGTTCAGTTACAGAAGCAGAGCAACTGTGAAAAAATATGTAAGGAATTTATTATAGGGGTTTGACCTCACACAATCATGGGAACAGATTAAACAGTTTGTGTAAGCCTGTGAGGTTGTTCATTTTATGTTTGATGCTGGAGCCAGAAGTTAGCAGGGCAAGCAGTCAGCAGTAGAAGATGCTATGTGTGAAGCAGGGTTACCCTGGAACATGAACTGGATCACATGAGGACAGTCTGGAACTCATTTTGGCCTCCTACTATATCTAAGCCTGAAGTCAGAGTAGCTAAAGGAGAAAATCCTGTTGGAGGTGTAGTCTTGGTTGCTGCCTCAGTTAACAAAGTGATCCAGCAGGAAATCAGCAGTGTGTATGACCTGCAATAATAGCACCTTGTACCTAGACCCACCGTCCCTGCATTAAAAAGATGGTTGCTGCCCTGGCCAGTGTGGCTCAGTTGATTGGAGCATTGTCCTGTACACCTGAGGGTCACAGGTTTGATTCCTGGTCAGGGCACATGCCTGGGTTGTGGGTTTGGCTCTAGGTCAGGGTACATGTGGGAGGCAACTGGTTGATGTTTCTTTCTTCCCCGTCCTTTCCTCTTTCTTTAGAGTCAGTGGGCATGTCCACAAGTGAGGATTAAAAAAAAAGGTGGATGCTGCATCATTTCCGCCTTCCAGGTGTCAGTCAAAGATATCTCATGTGGTCCAGGCTAACCTGGAATTGTGCAGAGAAGGGAATTCTGGGAAATGTATTTTCAGAATAGCTAAGCCAACATAATACAAATTCATTTCAGTCTTTCATCTGCCTGGTGTGAGAGAGAAGTACTCCAACTTAATATTTTTTCCAGTTGGAGAGTGACTTATGTCTGTACTATTATTAATAAACCATTTTTTTCTTAATTGAAATACTACTTTGTCACATACCAAGTTATACTAGCAAATATTTACTTTAGCTTAAAATTGGGAAATTAGTCTAAATTTAGTTGTGTTTCAACACTAACAGGTTTTATTTTATTTTTTGGTCTTAGAAATGCTTAGAGTTGAATGATAACATTTTCTACATTCACTGTGTGCCCAGTTAGTTTTATTAATCAAGAATTACTGACAGTAATAGCAACTATTTGAGCCTTAAAAGCCTCCATTAGTTGTTCACTCTTTAGAAGGGAAATACTAACTCTCATACTTGTATCACACACCTGTGCAACAAAGGCATACTTTCTAGTTGTTGCTTAAGGATAGAACAAAAATACTCAAAAGGAGCATGGCTGTGTGTGTGTGAAACACATGCAAAAGTAAAAAAAAGAAATGAAAAGACTATTTAACTCAGTGGATCTAGGAAAGAATTTTCTCATTCCAAATGAGAGTTTTCATATAAATTGACATATTCCAAATACAAATTTCTTTGCAAAAATTACGTGGTTGAATACAAGATAGTCATTAATTGCCTGGCTTTGAGATTTTAGGTGTTATATGAATTGTTTTCAAACAGGCCATTTCAGTTGCTTAGGATCAAAATTTATTTGACCTGGATGGTTGAAAGAAGAAGTTCAGTCATGGAGCTAGTTTAATGAAGGTTTTCAGAGCCTTTCCTTCTATAGCATTCTATTATAAGCCTTCTTTCACAATTCTCATTGACATTGCATCTGCAGGATTTCTATACTCATAGTTTTAAGAATATTTATTGTGTTTTATTTTTACCCACATCTGCAAATTTTGTGTGGATATCTGCAATTTATTTATGGATATACAAGTTTCTGAATGCAAGCATTGAATATGATTCTATACAAATTCAAGTGAGAGGTTCTTTTTCTAATGAAGTAAAAATGGCCAGTACAAGCCAGCTTTTATAGTCTCTGTATAAAAATATTATTGTGGATGCAGTAAATTGCACATTTATCAGTAGAAGCCCTTTAAATAGCAACGATAGAAAATCCAGTACATTGGGTAAAACGTTTTTGAGGGGTTTTTTTTGTTTCCTTAAAAGTTTACACCTTGTTGAGTTTTTGCCTTCTGTTTTTGGTAAAGCTTGGTGGAATGCTGTTTTCCTGGTGGTTCTCAGTTGGAGGTGTGTGGGAGACCCATATTTCCATACCGTGTTTGGTGGGTGAGACAGGTTTCTACTTTGTCACTTTCTTAGTGGAGGGAAAAGTGTGTCCCTTTTCTTCTTGTAAAAAGAGCTGGAAAAACTAACAAGAGTTGATTTCTGGTAGATTTTCCTTGTTTTGGTTTTCCTCTGCTTTGGTTCAATAAAAATTAATGTAGAATTCTTAAGTCTGTGGAAAAAGCCTGGACATCTGACAGTTTTGGTGGTTTGCTTAATTGGAGAAATTTATCAGCTAGTCTTGATTGTAATGAAAATGTGGGGGAAAAAAAGAAATGTGTGTTCTCATTTGAGTCATTGAAGAGCTCTTTTATTTATGAGGATTTCTGAAAGAGTCTTTCTAAAGAAAAAGAAAGTATTTGATTATGGAGAGGGAACTAAAGACATGATTGAGTTAAATTTAGGTTGAGAATGAAGGGATTCTGAAATTTTGGAACTTGTTGCTATTGTTAGTATAACCCTTTAGGATGTCATTTTCATCTTCAGTTTCTGTTATTAAGATGGGAGGTAGATAACGGTTTGGGTCTTTTATTAAATTGTATTGGCAGATTCTCCACATATTTTTAACAAAAAAAGTAGTTCCACTAAGGTTTCTAACAGTGAAGGCATTAATGAACCTCTTTATATGAAAGTAACAAATTAAACCTTACAATACGATTCTTTTGTAGTATGTGAGGAAGCAGATTTAACAGGTTGTCACTACACTGTGCTCCTGCATTTCTGTTTAATATTTGTACCATATTAGGGAGTCAGAAATTACTGTTCTAAAAGCTTTAACTTTTCATTCATTCATTCATTCATTCATTTATTTTTAGAGGGAGGGGAAGGGAAGGAGAAAGATGGAGAGAGACATCAATGTGTGGTTGCCTCACACGTGGCCCCCAGTGGGGACCTGGCCCACACCTCAGGCATGTGCCCTGACTGGGAATTGAACCGGCGACCCTTTGGTTCACAGCCAGTGCTCAATCCACTGAGCTACCCCAGCCAGGGCAGTTTAAAACTTATAAATAGTTTTAGACTACCCTTCCTGATGTTGCAGAATTTTTGAGTACATAATTAAAATTGGAAAAAGGGATAAAATTTGCTAGAGCGAATGGGACCCAAACTAGTGCTTTGCCCCATACTTTACCAAGTAGAAAATGGTTCTGCTATTTTTGTGTCTAATTCATGAGGGGAAGTCCTTATTGACACTTGGAAAGAAAACTGTAAATATGGAAGCATGGAGATGTTATATATCTTTTCAGAAAATAGTTTTAGATCAGAGATTAATCATGAAACCTGAAATTTAACATGGAAACGTGGAGGCTTGTTTTATTTAGTACATCTGGGTAAATGAGTGATTTACGTATTTATTTTTTGACTGCTTTTTCCCTCATGCCAGCCTGTTGCCCATTTCTCTTGAACAAAGCTCTTGGAGAGGGTCATTTGTTCCATCTCAACTGACCATTGGTTCTTACCGTTTGCCTGTCCTTTAAATAGACCTCTTTCCCTTATCCATCTTCCTTAGAAGCCCTTTTCTGATAGTTGCAGTTGAGGGTTTTGTTTTTCTCAGCAAAAGAAGAAAAATTGACAGAATACATTTTTCTAAATCACCATTTTGATCATCGTAGTTCTTGTTGACTACGTTAAATCTGAGTGTCCTTCCTGGTCACAGGGGCCCTTTGGTATATGGTTCTGTCTTGGTCAAGCTGTGGGTAGCTGCACTTGCGGGTATCGTCCATCAGATTAGTGGCTCTGGCTATCCCTGTACCCAGTCATGTTGAAACCCTGTTGGTACTTTTGTACCAAGCTTAAAGCTCATTTCTCCATTGCATTCTTCAGTGCCCTCCCTGTTCTCTAAATACCAGTAATAGGTGGTACTATCCAGTTCACATTTTGGGGCTTATTCTCTTTTATTAGTTATTTATTGAATATTATAAGTCTTATTTCCAGCTAAATTAAAAACTCCTGAGAGCAAGGGCCTATCACCTTGGATAGTGGAAGTTAAAGTAGTACTTGCTGAATTATAATAATGAAATAGCTCATACTTCAGCACTTACTGTGTGCCAGGAATTGTTCTAAGTGCTTTACACACATTCCCATTTTATGTTCAGAGCGTGAGTTTGATACTTTTAAGGCATAGAGGTTAAATGACTTGTTCAAGGTCTTAACAGGTAGTAAGTGGAGGTGCTTGCTGCATCTTGAACCCAGCCTGGCCCTAGAGTCCAAGCTCTTAACCACCATGCAACACTGCAGGTCTAGTAGAGAAATAGTATGTTAGATTGACAGTACCATAAATTACAATTGTAATGATATTTTTCGTTTCTTACCAGCATTTTATTATGAACATTTTCATACAGAGATGCTGAAAGAATTGCACAATGAACACACATATACAGAAATAAGGCTTGCTTGAGTGTGGTAGGTAGGATAATATGGGTGTAATAATTTGTAGTTTTAATTTGAACATTTCACCTAAAGTGTCATATGGTGTGGTTGAGTGTGATATTGGTATATTACAGGATTACATGCTTATGATTTTGTAATAAAAAAAGGGCGTTATTTGTGCTGGACCCTGTGTATACCCATTTCCTAGACTCTGTGATCAACATTTGGTATATTTGTTTTATCACATATTTACCCATTCCTGTATCTATGTTACCGTTTTGATGCGTTTCAAAGTCAGTTGCAGACATTTGTATACTATACCTCTAAACCTAGTGAAATGTACAAATTTTAAATGTACTATTTTACAAGTTTTGATATATGTACATACTTTGAAACCCAAACCTCTATGGAGAAAATTATGTGGTTATCTTTTTGATTATTTGGCAGTCTTGCAGTTCAAGTACGTAATCCGTACATTTTCCCCAAAATTAAAACCTGCTTTTCTGATTGTTCTGTGATCTCTTATTTGTTCTTTAGTTTATTTACTTCATTAGGGGCAGGGCTCTCTCCAGCACCTACTTCACCTGAGGAACATACTCAGAGGTGTGGTGAGTGGTGGACTCATGATAGTCATATATGTGCAGACCCTTAATTACTAACAATTCCTTTGACATGAAATGTCTCAGATTATTTTAATGAATTAAGTTGACCTATTCTCGTTAGCTTTTCCAATAGAACATGCTTTGCTTAAGTGCCTTTGATGTCGAGGGGGTGCTCTCCCTGAAAATCCATACTTTTTTGTTGACTGCCATATGATGAATTCCTCATATTGGTGTACGAGAAGTGTGGTTGTGGAGTTTCTTCTCCGTCCATCCTCATTCCCTTGGTGATCTCATTCATTCGCATGACTTTAAATAACTCTTTTCACTGATGATGACTTTAGAATTATATTCCCAGCCTAGATCTGTACCCTAGACTTGTCATCTCTGCTTGAATGGCTAACAAACACTTCAACCAGTAACATGAGAATAAAGGAGGGCGGCTCTCCTTCCCAGTTTAAACTGAGGAATTTAAAGGAAAAAGGATTCGTGAACACGGACAACAGTATGCTGATTGCATGGTGCGGGGTAGGTGTAAGGAAACTAAATGGCAATGGAAAAAAATACAATAAAGATTATATAAAAAAAATAAACTAAGGAATTTAACATAAAATGCTTAGAAGGTGAGATCTTTAAAATACTGTTTTGAGAAGCCAGTAGATTTGTGATTTTAACAGAAATATATCTGCTCAATAATTTTATAATAATTGATGGTGATGTACTGGGTTGGCCAAAAAGTTCATTTGATTCTTTCTGTAAGATGGCTCTAGTAGTGCTTATTAATGTCTTTAACTTCATTCGAAACAATTTTGTTAGATTATGTTGTGACAGCTGTCATACCAGCATACATTTAAAAAATACTTAACAAAATTGGTGAATTTTTGTGTAGCCATTTTAATATTGAAGATGGAAGAAAATACACATTTTCAGCATATTATGCTTTATTATTTCAAGAAAGGTAAAAATGCAACTGAAATGCAAAAAAGATTTGTGCAGTGTATGGAGATGGCGCTGTGACTGAAAGTGTCAAAAGTGGTTCGGGAAGTTTCGAGCCTGATGACGTTCCATGGTTAGGTAGACTAGTTGATGATGATAGCGATCAGATTGAGACATTAATTGAGAACAATCAACTTTATACCACCTGGGAGATAGCCAACATACTCACAATATCCAGATCAATACAGTTATTGGTGAAAATGAAAAAATGTGTCTTTTATTATGGAAAAAAACCATATGGACTTTGTGGCCAACCCAGTATTTGGTGGGAATGTCAACTAGCTGAAGTAAAACCCTTTTATAGTTTGTCCAGTTCTTCACATTCTCTCTGTAATTCATCTCACATCTAATTCTAATCGAGCACAAATTGAATGGTGATACTGTTTATGCACTGTAATGTTTTTGACACTTCAGGAATGCTGTATCAAAAGGAAGAAAATTCCTGACCACCTGCTATTAGATTTTCATGTAGAATAATAGCTTAATCTTTGACTGGCAGTTTTAACACAATAATAAAATGGGCTCTAGTTATTGGAAGATGGTGCTAAGTGTCAGAGAGCAGTTTTGCACACACTGGCCTGAAGGGATTGTCAGGAGAAAAGGGGGGAGATGAAGTGATGTGGTACTGTCCCAGATGCCTTCAGGAGTGTGCTGAGGGTAGTAGATTCTTTTTCCTTCCTCTCTCACTGCCATTTTTCCCCTGGTGAATTTCAGGGGGATGTTAGGGAAGTTGGTTGGAGAGAAGTAGCGATGTCAAGGTCACTTCTGAACTCACTTCTCAGTGTGTGCCACATGCAGGTTTTAGATTGATGCTCCTGTCTTTCTGTGGGGCACAAATTATGGCAGAACATACTTTCATGTGAATAGTCAGCGTTTTCATGGTTAGTTCGTTGGAATCTTGATAAAATAGGTATGAGATTTTAGAGCAGAGATGAGAGAAGTAGGGGTAACTGCCTGTTATTACCCCAGGAATTTGATGTTTCTGAAAATTTCACAATCACGTCTTTTACTCCCATGTCCTCTTTGTCCCAAGACACTTTCCCCACTCCCCCAAAACCCCAGCAGAATAGCTATTCATATTAAAGATGTGAAGGGGATTTTATTTGGTGAGAGAGTTGGAGTGAGTGCTAATTATTAAAAGCAAAAGGGTTTTATTCTTAAATGGTTGGTATTTTTGGTCTTTTGAATATAAAAGCAAAGTGAATAAACATTATTTGATACTTGAATTTATACAAAGGGAAGGGCAGACTGAGAAGACAATGTGGATGAATGATTGTACTCATATTTCTAGCTGTATTTCCTAATTTGTATGGATCAGTTCTCAGCTTATAGGAACTCAGTTTTGTGGACTTGAGTGTATTTTAAATTATAGGTATTTCTTAGAAGGTAGGTGCTCAGCAGTGGATATACTACAACTGAATGGTTTTTCATTCAATAATGTGACGATTCTTGATATTTTGGGAACCATGATGAGAAGCAGGTATGTGAAAAGCTTGTTCGTGTGTTGATAATTAAGAGAAGAGAAAAGCTCCGGGCTCACAGGATGTGAGAAAGTGGAGAAAGTTGTGGGCGAAGGAGATATGGTGATTTTCTTTGCAGGATGAGCTGGATCATGATCTTGGAAAGACAGTACCAGGAAAGAAGTTCTTGATTTGAAAAGTCTGGGCCGTGTGATCTGCAAGTTCTGATAAGACTAAATGTGTGTATTCATTTGGACAGGTTAATTCTGAGGAAGCTTTATATTTAATACAGATTTTGTTAATAATGGAGGATCACCATCCAACAACCACAGCACATACCCTCCTGTGTGCACTGGACTGATGGGTTATCTTTTTTTTTTTTAAGCTCTCATACCTCCCCTCCTCATACCCCTCAATAATTCTGGCAAATCTGCCTACGAACCAGATCTGTCATAATTGGATGGGCTGCTTCCTAAATTAGATGTGGTAGACTTGAAGTACATTTTTTTTCTAAGCAAAAATGGAACATCATAGTGATCTTTAATTTTCAGTCATGTATTTTGTCCTAAAATAAAATTATCAGAAGCTGGAGATATCAATGAGGTTATTTATTACTTTTGAAAAATAATATTTATGATAATGGATAGTATATGTTGTCCTGAGTGATTTTACTGAAGAAAGAAAAGATACATTACTTGATTTTAAGTGACTACTTTACCCAGAAGGAATTATGGAATTAGTGATTCTAAATCTTTTGAAATTAGCCTTGATTCATAAAGCTAAACCAGAGAAATGTCATGTCTAATATTGTGTATTTGATAAAGCAGATTTTTTGACTATGAGATAATGTGGTCAGTTTTATATCAATATTAAATATAGAAAGTGTATCCAGACTGTTGACTTGTTAAAAGTGCTCTAATTATTAATCTTCATTTTGAAGGCTATACATTAATTTAGTGAGGAAAGTAAGAGTAGAAAGTAGAGAGTTTTAGAGAACAATACAGGGACCTAATATGTCTTTAATGTGATTCTATTTTCTACCTGATGAATCTGTCACATCTAGTTTTCCGCACACCATTGTTCCATTTATTTATGTATTCATTGTTGCTGCTTGTATGTGCCACAGCCTTGACATATCTGGACAGTGTTCTAACCAACTGAGCCCCCTGACCAGGCCTGCTCCACATATTGCTATTAAGAATAACAAACATTTGTTGAATGTTTATTCTATCCAGCTTGTTCTCAGGACTTTATATGTATTAAATGCTCTCGTAGTTGTTACTGCTGTTAATTTCCTGTTAGGAATGAGAGGCCCAAGGCATAGTGAGGTTGAAGGACTTGTCCAGGGTCAGAGGCCTAAGTGTGGAGGAGGACTATTAATCACTGTGGTGTTTGTTCCTGTGGCAGTATAGGTGGTTTTCTGAATGTGGAATGTGTCTTAAATTTTAAAGACAGTTAGATTTCTGACAGCTATTCAGATCACTGAATACTTTATCTTTTTAAATGTGTTCTTTCTTAGGAAAATTAGTTACCATCTTATAGATTCTTTCCCAAGAAGCACATTTATTATTATTACCAGCACAGCTAGAGATGATGCATGAAATATGCTTCTCTTTGTTCATGACGTAGTGGAACATTTTTAAGTTTTAAATTCTATTCCTTGTCTAGAAGATTTGTAATGTAATAGAGTAGGTATTTACTGGATGTCCCTTAATGTGATGGAACACTATAGTTAGGGTCCCATAAGGAGGAGATAAGAACTGATTTAAAAATATATATATTTTATTGATTATGCTATTACAGTTGTCCTGATTTTCCCCCTTTGCACAACTCCACCCAGCACTCCAGACTCCCTCAGGCAATCCCCACACCATTGTTCATGTCCATATATCATGGGTGTAAGTTCTTCGGCTACTCCGTTTCCTATACTGTACTTTGTATCACCATGGCTATTCTGTAACTACCTATTTGTACTTCTCAATCCCCTCCTCTTCACCCATTCTTCCCCTCTCCCCTCCCATTTGGCAACCATCAAAGTGCTCTCCATATCCACTATTCTGTCTCTGTTCTTCCTGTTTGCTTAGTTTGTTTTTTAGATTCACTTGTTGATAGATAAATATTTATTGATGTTTTATTCATAGTTTTGATCATCTTTTTCTTAAATAAATCCCTTTAACATTTCATATAATAATGGTTTGGTGATGATGAATTAACTCCTTTAGTTTTTTTCTTGTCTGGGAAGCTCTTTATCTGCCCTTGAATTCTAAATGATAGCTTTGCTGGGTAGAGCAATGTTGGCTTTAGGTCTCCACTTTTCATGACTTTTAATGTTTCTTGCCAGTCCTTTCTAGC
>VMDR010029745.1:0-12622 GCA_007922815.1 Macrotus californicus
ATAACTATCAACAACTGAACCTAAAAAACCAAAACAGAAACTAAGCAAACAACTAGAGCAGGAACAGAATTCCAGAAATGGAGATCACATGGAGGATTATCAGTGGGGAGAGGAAGAGGGAGAATGGGGGGGAAAAGTTACAGGGAATAAAGAAGCATAAGTGGTAAGCACAAAATAGACAGAGGGAGGTTAAGAATAGTATAGGAAATGGAGAAGCCAAAGAACTTATATGTATGACCCATGGACATGAACTAAAACGGGGAGGGAATGCTGGAGGGTAAGGGGTTCAGGGCAGAGGGAGGATAAAGGGGAGAAAAAATATGGGGCAACTGTAATAGCATAATCAATAGAATGTACTTTAAAAAAAAGAATAAAAAATAAAACTAACTGCCTGGAGCTAGCTTGGATCCCCGAGGTTAAGAGGTCAGTCCCACAAGACTGTTCCAACTTCCGATGCCAATCAAAAGTCCCAAGTTGTCACCTATACTGACCAGCTATAAATCAGGGGTTCCCATGACCCTCTCCTCAAGTGTGATCATTTTCTAGAATGGCTCACAGAACCCAACAAAACAGTTTACTTACTATTACTGATTTATTACAAAGGATATATTAAAGAATATAAATGAGTAACCAGATGAAGAGATGCACAGGGTGAGGTCTGGGAGGGTACGAAGCATAGGAGCTTGTCCCTGTGGGGCTTTGGGTGTACCACCTTCTCAGGATGAGGACGTGTTCTTGTCCACCAACTTTGAAGTTCTCCAAACTCGTTTGGCATGGATTTTTATGGAGATTTAATTACAGTAGGCATGGTTGATTAAGTCATTGGGCACTGGTGATTGACTTAACTTCTAGCCCTCATTGCCTTCCTTCCCAGAGATTGAGGGATGGAACTGAAAATTCCAACATTCTAATCATGCAGTTGGCTCTGCTGGCAGCCAGCCCCACATCCTCAGGGGCTACTGAAAATTGCCTCATTAACATAAACTTGTGTATGGGTTGAAAGGGGCTGGTTATGAATAACAAAGGACACTCCTTTCACTGCAGCAGTATTTTTAACTGGAGGATCAAAACTAAATATTATAGTAAAAGATGCCCTTTTCATCTGTTTCTGGAGTTGAGGACAAAGTATATAACTATATATATATATAAATGTGTGTGTGTGTGTGTATATATATAAAATGTGTGTGTGTATATATATATGCATATATAAACAAAAGATGTTCCTGTTGTTTTTATCACATAGAAAGTTATAAGTATTTTAGAAGCTCTGTGCCAAGAACCAGGACAGAGAACAAATATGTATTTCTTATATCATGGCCTCACCATCATTGAGTTTGTGAATACTTCAATTTTTGAAAAGCTTTATTAATTTAAAAAAATTTCCAGCAGATTTGAAGTAGATAAACCATAGGAAAGGAATTGTTTTCACCAGTTCCTCAGTGGAAGCTTTCAGAAGAGCCCCTGTCTGTGAATGTGGCTATACATGTATGATAAATTTGAAAGTAACAAACACATTTCAGGGTTAATAGTTGTGATCTAGCTGGTCAGATCTGCTAAGTTTCCTCAAGAATAATGCTTCAACATGAAATGCCACACAGGCAGTGAGTACGTGCAGTCTTCATTGGACTGACACTAGGAGCAAGGCCTGAGAAGAAGTTGACATCCCGTGAGGTGATTCTGTTGATGGGAAATGGCATCAGATGTTAGACCTCAGTCCTTGAGTTTGGCTAAGAAAGGAATTCAGAGCTAAGGAACTCAAATATGAGCAAAAGTTTATTTAGAAAGTCACAGAGGTAGATGAAGTGAGATGAGGAAGAAGTGAGCCAGCTGAGCTGCATGGACTCGGGAAGAAAGTCACGGAGGCCAAAGAACCCTAGGAGAAAGAAAGACAAAACGTGATTGGGAAAGGAAAGGGGAAAGGTGTGGCATGCTCAAGAGACAGTGCACATGCACTGGATCCTTTGCCCTAAAGGCTTTTACCTGTCCTGTAAAAGCAGAGATTTCTTCTTTCTTTTAAATCACAGATAGGTCTTTTTATTGTCACCATTAAATGTCTGAATTTTAAACAGAGTCTTGGACTGGGGGATCATATCCATCAGCTTGTTCAACTTTAGCACCTGTCTTGTCTCCAGCTTTTCCAGAACTTCCGCCTTCACTACGAAGCTCTGTGAGTTCTCCCAGTTCAGACTTGGGCTTCTTCAGCATTGTGACTTTTCTAACGAAGACATCATTAAGCAGATAAATAGACTGGCAAGCCTTTTCTTTCTTTTTTAAAAAATAATTTTTTTTAACTTTTTTTTTAGCAAGGGGAAGGGAAGGAGAAAGAGAGGGAGAGAAACATCAATATGCAAGAAATACATTGATCAATTGCCTCTTGTGTGGCCCCATCTGGGGACCTGGCCTACAACCCAGGCACATGCCCCAGCTGGGAATTGAACTGGCGACCCCCTCGGTTCGCAGGCTGGCAGTCAATCCCCTGAGCCACACCAGCCAGGGCAGCAAGCCTCTTCTATGTCTTTTCCAATGCTATCTGGACTCGACTTGTTGACCAATTTTTTCAAGTCATTTTCCTGCACCTCTTGGGCCATGATTCCCATCATCTTCTTTCGTATTTGGTGGACCTGTTGATGCTGAGCATAAGAGATCTTCCAAATCTTATTGTTGTGTTTTTTAGTAAAACCAACACAGAATAGATGAAGCAAATGTCCATCAGTAGTCTTGACATCAACATGAGCTTCAATCATGGTCTGCAATTTTTTTGACCATGGAGCACATTTTGTCACGGGTAAGATCCATGCCATGGAAATTAGTCAGGGAGTCTTTGTCCTGAACATTCTCAGTAATTAGCTTGGATTTTCTAAATGCAGCTTCATCATTCTGTAGATCATCTAGGCTCACTCCAAAACCACGACCCTTCAGATCATCAGATGTGATTTTGGTTCCTCAAATTCTCATCACTAGTGTTTTTCCAATATTTATGTTGAACATAGCTGGTGCTTTCACATCATACCAATTTTCCTTAGAAAATGGATCAACCACTTTCTTCTTGGCTCCCCTTTTGCCGCCTTTTGTAAGGAGCTTGCTCTTGCCCACCGCCATGATGGTGCTCAGAGAGCCAAAAGAGTGGAAGTCTAAAGGCAGGGATTTCAAGAGAGGTTCCAGGGGAGGCTCTCAACAGAATATTCATCAGCTTTCCAGGTGTGTCTCCTCAGGGCTGTGGTCTCCACTGATTGGTCTATCCAGCTCCCCTTGTTCCTGCTCTAAGGGGTTCTACCACATGACTAGTGACATGCCAGGACAGGGAAGGTCAGGGGAGGGTCTGAACCAAATGGCCAGCAGTATGGAAGGTCAGGGAGTCTAAACTGCATGGTCAGAATATCAAGAGTCAGGGGGATCTAAATTGCATGACAAGCAATAGGCTAGGGGAGAAAAGGTGACCCTGGGCATGAGGTCCCACCCTACAACTGTCTGTTTTAAGCTATCTGCCGTGGGTGGCCTTCTGTACCTGGCCTATCATTCCTACTCTGCTCATGTCTATCTTACTGCCTGTTACATCAATTCCTGGAAGCACCTGTAGTACAGAAGTAGGAAATTGAAACAGAATGGAAGGAAGCTGAGAACAAAGTACATTATAATGTACAGAGGACATTAACCAGTAGGTTCCCTCTGTGGGCTTCCTCAATTCCTCTAGAGGCTTTTCAATGTGACCATGATCTCCTTTTACAAATACAGAAATGTGCTGAGAGATATTAAGTAACCTGCACAAACTACAGAGCAAAGAAGTGGTAGAACAAGAATTGGTACCAATCTGTTCAGAGTCCAGGGACAGTTTGGTTTGAAGGACTTCGAATCAGGTTTTAGAAGGTGGAGTCTATTATAGGAATGAAAGAGAAGGAACCAAACACAAGCCAGGCAGGTGTGAGTAAATGGAGTGATGCCTAGAACCGGCGCTACTGCGCGGATCTTGCTTTTGCAGGACGACCGGGCCAGGTGCAAGTCTGAGTCTGAAAATGGAACTGATAAAAACGTACGGAATTTTCTTTCTAGAATGTGAGCTCAGACCTTCTCGATGAATCCTTTTGTAGTCTTTACAAATTTGCAAGAACTCCTTTTTCTGAAATATTGGTGCAGATAACTATCTGGACTAAATGCGTCATTTTGAAGATTGCACTGTGAGCAAAGTGCAAAGTGGGAAAAACCAGGTTGGCAGCCCACCAGACAAAATATCATTTTAACAATTTCTATTTTCAGCCACACACACTACTCATACAAGAACTCTTAGGGCAAGGTGCCCATTAATACGTTTACTAATGGTAACTTAATCTCTGGTTAAAACAAAACAAAACAAAACACTCCTGGATCTTTTCCCTGGGTCAGAAGACTCTGGAAATTACATTGCTGTATTAGTGTCTGTGCTGAGTTCAGCTCTCAAATGTGCAGTGCTCAAATATTCAGTCATGAGTACTTGATTCAGCTCTACCGCAAACAAGAACCTGCTGTGTGTGAGCTGTTTGTTTTTAGACTCTTTAGCAGCACGAAGAACTGTTTACTTCTTGGCACTGCTGTTGAACTCTTGAGCACAGCGTGCTGTCAAAGATCCATGCCCTGCAACAGAAAACAGGCAGGAATCTAAGCTGCAGCTTTCTTATAAAAAAGTTTGTGGGAGTGCCTTGGCTGGGACATTTGGCTGGTTGGAGTGTCTTCCTATACACCAAAAGGTTGGGGGTTTGATTCCTGGCCAAGGCACATACGTAGGTTGCAGTTTAAATGTCGGGTCAGGGAGCATGTGGGAGGCAACCAATCGATGTTTCTTTTCTCTCTCTTTTTTTAAAAATATATTTTATTGCCCTGGCTGGTATGGCTCAGTGGATTGAGTGGTTCAATTCCCAGTCAGGGCATGTGCCTGCGTTGTGGGCCAGTGAGGGATGCGCAAGAGGAAACCATGTATCTCTCACACATTAATGTTTCTCTCCCTCTCTTCCTCCCTCCCACCCCCCCTCTAAAAAAGTAAATAAATAAAATCTTTAAAAATATACCTATATTTGGTTATGCTATTAACGTTGTCCCATTTCTTTCTCCCCTTTATTCCCCTCTGCCCAGCACCTTGCCTCCCACCAGCATTCTCCCCTCTTAGTTCATGTCCATGGATTGTACATGTAAGTTGTTTGCTTCTCCGTTTCCTATACTATTCCTAACATCTCCCTGTCTATCTTCTACCTACCATTTATGCTTCTTATTCCCTGTACCTTTTCCCCCATTCTCTCCCCTTCCTCTCCCCACTGGTAACTCTCCATGTGATCTACATTTCTGGGATTCTGTTCCTGTTCTAGTTGTTTGCTTAGTTCATTTTTGTTTTAGGTTCAGTTGTTAATGACTGTGAGTTTGTTGTCATTTTACTATTCATATTTTTGATCATCTTCTTTTTCTTAGATAAGTCCCTTTAACATTTCATATAATAAGGGCTTGGTGATGATGAACTCCTTGAACTTGACCTTATCTGGGAAGCACTTTATCTGTTCTTCCATTCTAAATAATAGCTTTGCTGGATAGAGTAACCTTGGATGTAGGTCCTTGCCTTTCATGACTTGGTATACTTCTTTCCAGTCCCTTCTTGCCCGTAAGGTTTCTTTTGAGAAATCAGCTGATAGTCTTATGGGCACTCCTTTGTAGGTAACTGTCTCTTTTCCTCTTGCTGCTTTTAGGATTCTCTCCTTCTCCTTAATTTTGGGTAATATAATTATGATGTGCCTTGGTGTGTGCTTCTTTGGGTCCAACTTCTTTGGGACTCTGAGCTTCCTGGACTTCCTGGACATCTATTTCCTTTGCCAGACTGGGGAAGTTCTCTTTCTTTATTTTTTCAGTTAAATTTTCAATTTCTTGCTCTTCTTCTTCTCCTTCTGGTACCCCTGTGATTCGGATGTTGGAACACTTAAAGTTGTCCCAGAGGTTCCTAAGCCTCTCCTCATTTTTGTGAATTCTAGCTTCTTCATTCTGTTCTTGTTGAATGTTTATTTCTTCCTTCTGGTCCAAACCATTGATTTGAGTCCCGGTTTCCTTCCCTTCACTGTTGGTTCCCTGTATATTTTTCTTTATTTCAGTTTGCATAGCCTTCACTTTTTCCTCTTTTTTGTGTGTGTGACTATACTCAACCATTTCTGTGAGCATCCTGATCAACCAGTGTTTTGAACTCTGCATCCAATAGGTTGGCTATCTCTTCATCACTTAGTTCTGTTTTTGGAGCTTTGATCAACATGTTCTTTCCTTTGGGCTACATTTTCTTGTCTTGGCACACCTGTTATGTTGTAAGTGGCAGAGCCTTCGGTATTCACCAGGATGGGGCAACCCATGTTGCTGTGCTGTTATGCTGTATGTGGGGGAGGGGTCAGAGAGGGAACAAATACTGCTTGTTCAGCTCTTGGCTGGCTTTCAGTCATTTCCCCTGCCACCCACAAGCAAATTGGGCCCTTCTGCTGCTGATTCTTGGGTGGGTGGGTTTGTGTATGTTCTAGGACCTTGTGGGTCTCTCCAGCAAACTCTCTTGAGAAGCTGGGAGTTTCTCCCACTGCTGCAATGCCCACAGATTTTTACAGCCAGAGGTTTTGAGGCTTTATTTCCCTGCTCTTGAACTCTGGGTTGCATGGTCTGTCTCACTCCCCAGTTGTTCTTCTCAATCATGCACATGCAAATGTGGGACCACCCAGTGTACCAGCTGCCACCTTGCCGTGCATCCTCTCTGTCCAGGCTGCCCATCTCCACCCCTCCTACCAGTCTGGATGAATGCTTCTTCTTTAATTCCTTGGTGTTGGACTTCCATACAGTTTGATTTTCTGGCAGTTCTGGTTATCTTTTTGTTTTTAAATTTGTTGTTGTTTTTCTTTTGGTTGTATAATGAGGCAAAGTGTATCTCCCTATGCCTCCATCTTGGCTGGAAGTCTAATTGAAGTTTCTGCCTCACATAGATGTTTCTCTCTCTCAATAAGCATATATTTTTAAAGTTTATGGGAGAAATTCTTTGAAGAAGACAACTTATAAAAGACTGTTAACAAAATATACAAAGAATTCTTAAAACTCAACAATAAGAAAATAAACAATCTGATTTAAAAATGGGCAAGACACCTGAATAGACATTTCACCAAAGATATACAGATGGCAAGTAAGCATATGAAAAGATGCTCCACATCGTATGTCACTAGGGAGTCACAAATTAAAATAACAATGATATACACACATATTAGGATAGCCCAAATCTCAGACACAGATAACATAAAATGCTGACAAGGATGCAGAGCAACAAGAACTCTCATTCATTGTTGACAGGAATGCCAAATGATTCAGCCACTTTGGAAGACAGTTAGTTCTTATGAACGTAAACCTACTCTTACCATATGATCCAGCAATTGAACTCTTGGTATTTGCTGGAATAAATTGAAAACTTATGTCCACACAAAAACCTGCATACAGATCTTTACAGCAATTTTATTTATAATTGCCAAAACTTGGGAGCACCCAAGATTCCTTCAGTAGGTGAATGGATAAAGAAACTGTAGTACATCCAAACGATGGAATATTATTCAATGCTAAAAAGAAATGAGCTACCAAGCCATGACTAGACATGGAGGAAACTTAAATGCAACTAACTGAGTGAAAGAAGCTGATCTGGAAAGGCTACGTACTATATAATTCCAACCTTATAACATTCTGGAAAAGGCAAAGCTATGGAGACAATAAAAGGCCAGAGGTTGGAGGAAAGGGAGAGATGTGTAGATAGAACAGAGGATTTCAAGGGCGGTGAAACTCGTTGGTATGATACTACAATGGTAAATACATGCTGCTATGCATTTGTCAAAACCCACAGGATGGTTCACCAACAGTGAACCCTACTGTAAATTATAGACTTTGGGTGAAGATGATGTGTCAATATAGGTTCATTAATTATAACAAATGTACCACTATGGTGCAGGATGTCAATAACGGGGTAGTTCGTGCATGTGTAAGGGCAGGGGTAGAGAGAAACTCTTCTACTTTCTGTCTATTTGGCTGTGAAACTAAAACTGCTCCAAAAAATAAAATTCATCAGTTTTATTTTAAAAAGTTGGAAAAGCAATACGACAAGGGACAGGGAGGATTAGGAAGAAGATGAGCCTGGCAGAAGAGATTAAAAATCACAAAAGATCAGGCAGACAAAAGGCCAAAAACGGAAGAGGCAATCAAGGATGGAAAGATAAGCAGGTACTGTGTAGGTCTACAGACACAAGAGGCAGTCAGTGAAAACAGGGAGAAGGGAACATGTATTAGATCTGCAAAGGCAGGAGGCATCCTACAGGAAATAGCTGAGGAGTGGCAAGCTCGGATACTGGAGCGGAATCGTTTGCTCTTTGCCCTGTTCTGAATGTTCTTCCAGGGGCTGCAGGCTGGCCCCCCAATGGCTTATTCTGAGTGAGCTCAAGAGAGATACTATGTTACATCAGAATCTACACCATTCTTTCCTTCCTTCTGTTTTATCTCCTTGTCAAAGTTCTGGCAACAGAACTACCCATAAGAAAACTGTTGTTAGCTCCAGAGAAATAAAGAGCTTTAGAAGAAATCTCAGCCAAGAAGAACCTGATCTATAAAGTCTCTTTCACTGAACTGTTCATTCCTTAAGGACAAAAGCCCCAACTATAAAAGGCTTTATCAATAAGACAACGTTGTGCCCTGGCCATTGTGGCTCAGTTGGTTGGAGCATCATTCTGTGACCAAAGGGTTGCAGGTTCAATCCTCGATCCCCAATCCCCAGTGGTCTGGGCATGTCCAGGAGGCAAATGATCAATGTTTCTTTCTCTCCCTTCCTCTCTAAAAAACAAAATGTCCTTGGGTAAGAATTAAAAATAATAATAGTAAAGCAAAGCTGTTATTCCTCACAATAAGCATGTGAACAATGGCACAATTCTAGGGGAGGTTAACTCAGTGGCAGTTTTTTTTCTTTACCCTTTTATCAACCTATTTTCCCCACTCCTCTGCCAACCACTTGTCTGCTCTGTCTATGCATTTCAGTTTTTATTTAGACTCCACACATAAGTGACGCCATGCAGCACGAGGTCACCAAGGCTCATGCACGCTGTGGCAGGCATCAGGATTTCCTTCTTCCTCCAACACTGAGGCTGCTTGCACACCTTGGCTGTTGTGATTAACGCTGCAGTGACCACGGGATACTCTGTTTTCACTTCCTTTGGGTGTACATCCCAAGTGGGATTCTTGGATCAGGTGATGGCTCTGTTTTTGTTGTTTTGAAGAACTTCCGTTATGAAGCTTTTGAGGAACTTTTCACTGTGACAGATTCTTTTCATTTTTCTGCTCCACTGTCCTGGCTTGCTCTTGAAGCTGTGTCCCCCTGCGGTCAAAGCAGGAGGGCTGCTGCAGTTTCCTGGCATCACACCAAGATTCAACAATACCGAGGGACAGAGAGAGACCATTTTCTCCCATGCGTTTCTTTCTAGCACCAAAAAAATTTTTCTCCCAGTCACAAAAGGACAAATATCGTGCCGTTCCATTTATATGAGGACCTAAAGTAGTCAGATTTAGAAACAAAAAGTAGGGTGGTGGTTTCAGGGGCTGAAGAGAAGGGGGAATGTGGGTTTGGGTTTAATGGGCAGGGTTTCAGTTCGAGAAGGTGAAAAAGACCTGGAGGTGGGTGGCGGTGATGGCTGGACAACAGTGTGAGTGTCCTCAATGTCACAGAATGCACACTTAAAAATGGTCAAAGGGGGACCGTTTTAAATTAAGATGTAATTAACATATACCATTATAGTAGTCCCCCTTTACCTGCAGTTTCACTTCCTGTGGTTTTAGTTACCCACAGTCAACCATGGTCCACAAACATTAAGTGGAAAATTCAATAAATAAACAATAGGTTTTAAATTGCTTACCATTCTGAGTAGTGTGATGAAATCTGAAGCTGTCTTGCACTGGCCCACTGAGTCCCGCCTGGGCTGTGAGTCATCTCTCTGTCCAGCGTATCCACACCCATTAGTCACTTAGAGGTGACTATTTACCTCAGATCCACGATCACAGTGTCGCAGTGCTGGTGTCCAAGCAATCCTGACAGCATCCTAACACTATGTCACAATGCCTACACCATCCACCCCACTTCACCTCATCACTAGGCATTTTATCTTACATCATCACAAGAAGTAGGACGGTGAGTACAGTACAATATTTTGAGGGAAAAAACCAGATTCATATAACTTTCATTACAGTATATTTTTACAATTGCTCTATTTCATTTTTAGCTATTGGTGTTAATCTGTAGTATGCCTAATTTATGAATTAAAATTTATATTAGGTATAGATGTATCGGAGGAGCACAGTGTAGGTAGGTTCAATGCTATCCACAGTTCCAAGGCATCCATCCACTGGGAGTCTTGAAAAGTATCCACCACAGGTAAGGAGTAGGGGCTACTATATATTATTTACAGGAACACAACATAATGATTTGATATAAGTATATATTGAGACATAATCAAAACAATAAGACTATTTAACTTCCATCACCACACAGGGCTACAGACTTTTTCTGTGTGATGAGAACGTTTAAAATGTACCCTCTTAGGGTAACCAAATACAGATCTGGCTCCCCACTGCTCTGAAGGCCAAGACTCGACAGGCAGGTGTGTTGATGTGAAGGAAAGTGGTTTTATTCAGGTGCCCGCAAACTGGAAGATAGGGGAAAACTCATCTCAAAGCCCAACTTACCATCTCAGGTGTCCTGGCTAGTTTATTTTGGGGAACCATGGGAGAGGGGAACTAAGGAATTTCCGGTGATGTGCAGTTTCTCGGCTCTGCTCTTGGGTGGTTTCAATGTTACCTTCTGCATGCAACATCAGGTAGACGCTCGTTTCCTCGTGAGGCGAGGTGTCAGCGTAAGTACAAGAGGAGTTGATGGCCATGCAAAGTCCTCCTCGTTTCTTGTATGTAGTCTCAGGCAATTCAATTACCTAAGACAACTGTAGCTGGAGAGTCCACTGATTTCTGAATATTAGCAAGTGAAGCGGCAGTTTCATTGCCTACAGTGATAAAAGTCTTGGAGAGATTCCGAAGTGCATGCTGATGTGCAGTTATTCCCCACCAGGGTAATAGAAATCATCTGAAGAAATATTCATTGTTGTCTGAAATCCCTCCGGGGAGATCTCAGACCGTGTGGGTGAACATTGCTTGCTCACACTGGAGTCCATTTGCCCAAACAGTTTTACTCGCTTGTAGATCTTAGGAGGGAGCGGTTCTCTCCCTGGGTCCCCCTGAACAGGTTAAAAACATCTGGAGTTGGAGTACATGGTCCAGTCAGACCCGCGGTGAAGCTGCTGCCCTTCAGGAGAAAAGGCAACTTGGGAGGGCAATTTAAAGAGCAAGTCCCATCCCAGAAGAGAGATGGGACGTGCAGACAGACGGAGAAAGCTGAGGAAGACGTGGGACAAAATCTCTGAGTGGGCGTTCTAAAGGCCGGAGGGTGGCTTGTTGTTTCTCTCATTATACTGCAACTGAGACTTTGTTGCAACTGTTGTGGGGCTTTTTTTTTTTCCAGTTTGGTGTTTGATACGGAGTATGTGGCTCTCTGTCTACAGAACTGGGGAGCTGGCCAGCAACCCAGGCATGTGCCCTGATGAGGAATTGAACTGGCAATCTCTCAGTTCACAGGTTGGCACTCAATCCACTGAGCGACAGACACCAGCCAGGGCTATCTGCTTTCTTAAATGTGCTCTGCTACAACCTTATAAGGAATTTCCAGATTGAGCTTTTTTAAAAAACAAATAAGCATTTTTAATAGAGAGAGGGGAAAGGAAGGAGAAAGAGAGGGAAAGAAACATCAGTGTGTGGTTGCCCCTCACAGGCCCCTTCCTGGGGACCTGGCCTGTAGCCCAAGCATGTGCCCTGAATGGGAATCGAACCGGCAACCCTGTGGTTTGCCGGCCAGCACTCAATCCACTGAGCCACACCAGCCAGGGATCCAGATTGAGCTTTAAGTAGCCCCACAGGGCAGAGAAGCCAAGCCATCCAGTCGCCATGTCTTTGCCCACCTGCAATACCTACAACTCTGAGAGTTCCTCGAGTCCTCGAGGTCCCCAAAATGCCTTGAGATTCTTCCTTGACACCGTCTAGGAAAGCCACTTTTGCTCCTTATCTGGAAAGACTGCCATGAACCTCATGAATAAACAAAGTACCAGGGCATTTCTCTAAGGGGCCTTTATCAGCTTCAATGTCAATTTCCATTCCTTAAACTTTTCTGCTAACATTCAGAGTCTAGGCATGTCTTCTCAAACATGATATTCCAGTCAAAGTCTTGGTTAAAAAAACCACAATTGGAAACTGGCTTTGTGTGGCCTGTTATGAAGAAACCAGATTCCTAATGGATTTATGCAAGCAAACATATTGCCTTGGAAATACTAATACTCATTCAGAATTTCCAAATTCCAAAGAGATCAGGGAGAAAGATATAAATGCCTCAGTACTGCTTATGAAAGTATAATTTACTAAATTGCTTTAAGAAAAAAAGTTTCCTTTTCGTCTGAAAGACAAAAAGATTAAAAATTAACATTTTCAATAGAGTTACAAATCTGTAATCATCTTCAGTTCATTCTGTTCCATAATC
>VMDR010029746.1:0-12624 GCA_007922815.1 Macrotus californicus
ACAATTAAGAGAAAAAAAGAATGCTTATCTTTTAAAGGGTGATATATTGATGTGTCATCTGACTGATTTGCTTACTGTAAGATTTTTGGTAATGGTTTGTTGACTAAGCAATTTGGAAGCTTCCTATGTTGATTCAGAATGTTTTAAAAAGTTGTTGGATTTACATAGAAATGTTGAGGGATGTATAGATTTGTGATTACAATACCAACACTTGACCTTTTTCATTTGGAAGCTTTTTAGTAACCTTAAAAAAGGATATTTGAATTGTTAGGAAGCAACATTCCATTGTGTAAATAATAAGGGATGGTACTTTGCCGATAAAGACCTATTCATGAATTTTTGCATATGTTGTTGAGCTTTTTTTATCTTTTTTAAAAGTAAAAATAAAAGGCATTGACAATTTCTTCTCAGTCTTGTAGGGCTCTTTAGACTTTTAAGCCTCTTTTGTCTCCCTCCTTCCTTAGTGTTCATATCTAGCCTGGACTCACTTGTAACTTTTGAAATACCTTAAGCTGCTTTCTACTTTTTTCTCTTAATTGTATCTGTTTAACCAATACTCAGACTAGATAATTAATCTGATTTTTACATGCCTGGTTCTGTGATGCTGAGCACTTCTTTGTTCCTAGTTAGTTTTTTCTCATAGCAGTTATTTAAAAACTTCTCCTCTCCTGTAGCCCCCTTACTTCATCACTTCCCCTCCCAATAGATGACCATATCTGTTCATTGAGAGACTTGAATTTAATTATTATTTTATTTCTGGAAGGTGAAATAATTGAAATGAAGCTAGATAGAGATAACCCTGATGTTTTGCTGTGCCCAATCCTTGGAAGCATACAGGAAACTAAGAGAAATTTTAGAACAAAATTTGAAAGATGTATCTTTGTGATTATTTTGGTTGAATCTACTGTGAGCTAATTTTAGTGTAAAATCACTTTTTCATTTATAGTTACATTCTTGGAATAGTTCCGTGTTTTAAAATTTAAGATTAAAGGAAGTTTTGTGTTGTATAAAAGGTTCCAAATATCTTATGCCAACTTTTTTTTATTGCAGTATAACATATTAATACATAAAGTACACTACTTACAAGCTTGACAAATTTTTATTCATGTAACCACCTCCCAGATCAAGATATAAAACAATTCCAGCACCCCAGAAGGTTCTTTTTATTTCTTCTCAATTATCTCTTTCTCCTATATCCCCATACCTATTCCAGTTCCAACTTTTTTTTTCCTATCAGTTAATTTTGTACTTGACTGTCTGGCCTGTTTTACTTTAACATGACATCTGTGAGGTTTGTGCATATTGTGGCTTGTATCAGCAATTCTTTTTTTATTGCTATGTAGTAGTCTACTGTATGAATACACCAAAATGTATTAATCCATTCTTTTGTGCATGGACATTTGGGTTATTTTCAATTTTTGGTTATTATAAAGCAGCTGTGGACATTCTTGTAAAAATCTGTTGGTGGACATATGCTCTAATTTCTTTTAGATACATATACCTAGGGTGGAATTGCTGAATCATAGTGTCACAGGTGGGCACAGGTAACCAGGTTCTTGGTAATCATGGACAAAGAATTGAACTGAACACACAGAGTTTATAGCAGAAAGAGAGAGCAGATTTATTAAGCAATAGTACACTACAGAGAACATGGGCGCAGACTAACTCCAAGCAGAGAGAGATTGACCTCAGGGGCTGGAGGGACTCTATTCTTACAGGGTGGATATTTCCTGGCTAGTTTTGGTGAGCTTTTATTGCACATGTATAAATAGTTGTATTACTTTAAAGCTACTGTGCATGTGGTCTCCCATGATTTTCCTTGACTGGCCACTGGAGAAGGAGGTTGAACAATGTGAATTTATTATAATGCTATTATAATGAAGCAGGGGTCATGTAGTATCTTCTGCGCAGGTGCGTTCATGATTCACCATGATTCAGTGCCTTTCCAGAAAGCAGGAACAACTGGTCTTAGAACAAGGTCTCTGTCCTGTATGCATGTCCTTTACCTTAGCCCTGGGGCACCTCCGGAGTTTCTTCCTTCCTATCTCCTGTGTCAATAGTATACTTCTTTTTTTTTTAATGTTTTTTTTTTTTTTTTATTGTTCAAGTGCAGTTTTCTGCCTTTTCCCCCATCCCTCCCTACCTCCTTCCTCTGTTTCCCCCCCCCCCCCCCTTGTTATTGTCCATGTGTCCTTTATAATTGCTCCTGTAAACCCTCCACCCTTTTCCCCCTTTAACCCCTCCCCTCTCCCCCCTGGTCACTGTCAACCTGTTCCCAATTTCAATGTCTTTGGTTATATTTTGCTTCTTAATACCACCTTTGTAATGGAACCAAAATATTAACTTCACCTTTACCTAACTATGAGGGGGGGGACCCTGAAAACCCCAGAATTTATTTATAAAAAATTGTGTATTTATTCTTACATGTTTAAACTTCAGTCACCTTCAAAGTACTCTCCATTTGATGAAATACATTTATCAAGATATTTGTTTCACTGCTCAGAACAGTTTTTGAACTCATCAATTTTGATGCCTTTTAGTGCTTTTTTTCTGATTTTGTTTTACTTCTCCCACATCGGCAAAAAAACGTTTCCCTTTGAGGACTTTTTTTCATCTGAGAACAGACACACAAAAAAGTCGCTCGGGGCAAAATCTGGTGAATAGGGAGGGTGGGGCACAGGGGTCATGCCGGGTTGTTTTTTGTCAAAAACTGCTGAACACTCAGCCCGTGTGGGCAGATGTGCTCTAAGTCACTCATCATGACATGGGAAATATGTTTCAAGAATCTTCAAAAAATATTCACTGAAGCCAAACACAGCCTTTTGCAACAAAGCCAGCTGGTACACTGATATAGATGAGTTCCTAGAACACTGACCTAGTGGGGAAAGCCTGTACTACAAGAGGCCTACCCTCTAGAAGATAACTTTTTATCAAAAGGATTATCTTTTTGGTAAAGAATACAAAAAGCATGGCTTTTTAACAAGATTCTAAAAGAAGGCACATCTTTGTTTTCATTTACATATAAAATGAAAAATTTTATTTGGTTCCAAATTGAACTGTTTGTTTCTGTTAGCACTTTCTTCACTATTATGTATAAATCTTTTATTTCTCTCCTTTATTAAAAAATACTTTAAAAGATTTTATTTATTTATTTTTAGATAGAGGGGAAGGGAAGGAGAAAGAGAGAGAGAGAAGCATCTGTCAGTTGCCTCTCTTACATGCCCCTACTAGGGACTGAACCCACAATCCAGGTATGTGCCCTGACTGAGAATGCACTGGTGACTTTATACTTTGTGGGAGGATACCCAACCAACTGAGCCACACTAGTCCGGGGTCCTTTATTCATATTTGAACATTTTTCTCTATAGTATCATCTGCCTTCATCCCTGTAAGATTATCTTTCTTATTTATTAGAAGATTTCTCTGACTTCTCGTAAGACTGCAAAAGATAATCATTGGTTTTCCTGGCAGAAACATAGGCTTTCTTGATTTTATTTGGTTGGCCTTTTAGACAGTTACAGTGTCTGAAGTAGAAGGAGCTACTATATTTGGAGACAAAAGACCTGGATTCTAATCCATGTTAGTTTGTTTATTATCAGCATGTCCTTTTGTAAATTAACTTTTACTTCACTCCCTCACTTGTATTGGGAATAAACATATATGTCCTCCTGGTCATCTCAGAGGATGTTGGCTAGTAAATAAGCTAATGTAACAGTACTATGAAACTGAAATATGAATATGAGCAGTTGAATTGGGGGGGACATTTTATACATTTGCAGATTTCCAAACAGCATTCATCCAGTTTATAAAAGGAACAAAATACAAATTGCAATTTTCAGAGGCATGCAGCAGGGATGAAGAGTGTCTCTAGGGAAGACTGTGACTGCCTGATGAGTCAGTTCTCAAGTGCGGAACTATGTACCAGGCTGGTTCTCAGAATTAATATGTTTAGAAGTCCAGTTTTTTATTTACATCCAGAAGTGATTTAAGTTTCAAATGATTTCAAGTCTGAGGTATAAAGCAGGGTGTCACATTATTGATATACATTGAAAAATATAATTTTCAAATGAAATGGACTGTCTGTGTTCACAAGTTAGTGCATTCTCCTTCTGTAGGAAGATATGTATCAGACACAGAATATAATCTGAAGATTGACCCATAAACCTGGAATGAATCCAAGTGAGCTGCATTATCTTAGTGTCAGTATTATTGAGCTATGATAGCCTGATAAATCTGTCTGCACTACAGCAGATCTGGGTCAGGGCACTGTCCACAGACGTTGGAGACAAACTGCCAAATTTAATTTGTTTGAACACTCTCACTATTTAGTTAATTTGGTTTCAGCTTTCACATAGTCAGATAAGACCTGGGTCCTGCTTCCCATGCCACCTTGTTTGGATTTTGTGTATTTACTTTCTTCATTCTACAGATGAAGTTTCTTATGTTTGATTCTTCTTTTTTTCCTCACCATAACTTTACCTCAGTTTTAAAGGAATCTTTCCTGTGTGTCCCTTGTACTGCTTCACTAACACATTCAGTTTATCCTTGCAAAGTGATTAAGATATATTGCTTCTACTGCTTCTTCCCTGGATGTAGGAAGAATATGGATTTAGTAGTCAAGCCTGGATTTGAGACTGATCAAGTTACTTCTTTGAGATTTATTCATCCATCATCTCACAAGCACTATAGTCCCCTTGCTCCTCCTTGCCTCCTTCTCATTCATAGTCATATTGAGTTATAATTTATGTAACATTAAATGCTCTTAAGTGTGTCAATTCAGTGATTTTTTTATAGTTAATTTACAAAATTACGCAACTATCACCACAATTTAATTTTAGAATATTTTCATCATCCCCAAAAGAAAATTCTGGGACCATTTGCAGTCAGTTCTCATTTCCATCCCTAACTAGGCAATAACTAATTTATATTTTATGTCTATAATTTGCCCCCTTTGGACATTTCATATAAATGGAATTGTATAATACATGGTCATTTATGTTTGGCTTCTTTCATTTAACAGTATTTTTGAGGATAATTCATGTTCTGCTATGTTTTAGTACTTTTTGTTTTTATTGCTGAAGAGTAAGTTCATTTTGTTCATTTACAGATTGATGATGGACATTTGATTGTTTCCACTTTTTTGTGGAATAATGTGGATAATGCTGCAGTTCACTTAATTGTGAATAATGTTGCTTTGAACATTTGTGTACAACCTTGGTATAGATATATTTTCATTTCTGTTGTTACCTAGGAATAGAACTGCTGCATCATGTAGTAATTTATGTGTAACATTTTAAGAAATTGTCAAATTTTTCCAAAAATGGTTATGCCATTTCTGCTTATCAATGTATGAGGATTTCAGCTTGCCTCTTCTTTTTATCTGAATGTTTAGAATGTCTATTTGATTAGATTTCAGTGTCACATGATATTAGCTGCTATTAGCAAGCAAGAATCATAGCATCACAACGTTTTACTACTACAGTTAGAAAAAAATAATGAAATTTTATTTATGTCAATTGCAAAAATTAAATGCTGAATGTTTAAAGACCTAGATTTCTCTTAGGTGAATGTGATTACTTGAAAAATTTCAATACAGCAAGACAAAACACTCCAAAGAACAGTGGTCAAAATTTATTAACCTATTAAAAATAACATTTAATTATGGAAAACTTAAAACATGAAGACAGAATAGTTTAGTGAATTCTCACTTAATTATTACCCAGCTTCAAAATTGTTGTCATGTGCTGTGTTTCACATTTACCCATACCCACACCCCTCTCCCCCATATTTTGAAACAAACCCTAGACATCTGAAAGACAGGCATATAGCCATTATTATTCTTTTTTAAAAGTAAGTCTGTGCTTTTATTGGCTACTTGAGAGGGATGAAGCAGGAGGAGTGTGTGGACCCGAAGCCGGCCGACCAAGCTTCACTGGCTTATAGATGACAGAGAACTCGCTCGGGTAGTGGTCAATTATCGCAGGGTTGATTTCCACCTGGTTGAAGGTCTTCCCATTGTACACGCCCACCATGTCTGGCGGATGATCTTTTTCTGCTGGTGCATCTTCACCACGTCAGGCTTCTCCATGGGCGGTGTTTCCTTCTTGGCCTTGCGCAAGAGCTTTAGCAGTGAGTGCTGCTTCCTCCCCAGGCTGTAGTTCAGTTGCTTCCGCTTGCCCGGCACTGTACAGCCGCGTCAGCCGCCCAGAGGACCTGTCAAGCAGCTGGTCGAGATCCAAGACGCGGTAGGTGAACGTGCAGAAGGCCCGCTTCTTCTTCTCTGCTTCTGCTCCGCCATCTTGTTGGTTCTTAGGAAAGAACTAAGATATGGCTATATAATACCTAAAGTCATCAGTCGTAATTTCTTTACTAAGAATTACTTTTGAAGAGTGAGATGCAAGAGGAAATATTTAAATATGTCTACTTTTATTTGAAAGTGGAAACACATTGATTTCCAACCTCAGGAATTAGATTTTTATATAAATACATGAGTGTGTTTGTCTTTGTTTTATCTTTTCTTCTCTCACTTTCTGTCCTTCTCTCTTTCTTTCCTTTTGTTTCTTTTCCTTCTCTTTTTTCTTCCTTCCTTCCTCCCTCCCCGCCCCATCCCCCTTCCACCTCCCTCTCTCTTTCTTTCTTTCAAAATAAACTTCATCCTTTTTAGGATTTTTTAGGTCCTATGTCTTCCTCTCCTTCCGTCTTTAGAAAAAAGAATCATAAAATTCATGGTCTTTTTTGGTTTGTTTTCTGAAAACTACAAGTTTTCTGATAAGTAAAATTGATTTCTTATTAGTAGTAAAATGCCTGTAACATCAGAGTCAATGATAACTATTTATGGTAAATGTGGGCTTCATTTTTAATTCCACTACTGGTCCATATGGGCTGCTCCGTTTTTCTGAGCCTCGGTTTACATGTGAAATGGAGATACATATCTGTCCTTTATTCACTTAAGATTGCCCAAAGGATAAAATGAGAAGGTGACGTAAATGCATGTGGATTTTACCTGGGGTCAAGGTTTAGGACAGGGTTAACAATACTGTGTGGCTTTATGTTCTTACATTTAAAAAGAGCAAGAGAATTGGAGGAAGAGGGCAATTAGTAATGCTTATTATGTACATTTTATTGTGAACTGTTTTCATAGATTTCCAAATCCTTACAATAATGTTGCTGGAAGGGATATATTATTTTCATTCCAAAGTGAGGCCTAAAAGTGTGAAGTAATTTGGAGAAGGTACATATTGTTATCCCTACTTTATGTATGAGGAAATGAAGGTTGGAAAAACAGAGTAATTTCTAGAAAGTCTTACAGTGAGTTGGTATGAGAATTTGAGCGCAGGGCAGCTTTAATTTGAAAGTTTGACTTCAGATCAAGATGACAGCATAGGTAAACACAGCTCGCCTACTTGAACAACCACATCAAAATTACAACTAAAATACAGAATAACAATTGCTTAGAACTATCAGAAATCAAGTTGAATGAAAGTCTGACAACTACAGAATTAAAGAAACTCACATCCATCTAGATGCTAGGAGGGGCAGAGATGCAAAACGGGCTAGTCCCACACCCATGTGTGGTAGATAAAAATTAGGAAGTGATATCTCGGGAGTGAGGAGTCCCAGCCCCATACTAGGCCCTCCAGCCCAGGATTCCAATGTAAGGAAAATTAAATCTCCCATAACTTCTGGCTTCAAAACTAGCAGGGATTGAGTCAGTGGAAGAAACTGCTCAAGTCCCAAGCAGTTACCCTTAAAGAACCCAACACACGACCTTAATCAGACTCACTCTGAGCTGCAGCACCAGGGTAGCAGCTTAAAAGACACCAGTGGCAGACAGGGAGGAACTAAAGTGTCTGCCATCAAGGTGGGAGCTGGGGGACAACTTTCGCCTAGATAGAAGGGCAGGCAGAGGCCATTGTCCCTTTACTGAGCACTCTTCTCAGGGAGCCACAAGCCATATCTGAGACTCCATCAACCTAACATTGTTTGTCCCACCCTGGAGATCCCCTGAGACTCTGTCCCACCCCAGTTACAGGCTCACCTGAACTGTTAACCATGACTTTTCCATATGAATGGCTGGTCTTGGCTCATGCTTCACAACTTCCTAAATCCTATCAAACAAGCAACAGCTAAGTAGTACCAGGCCCAACACTAGCAGGAGCAAGCCTAGATTCACAGCTTGGCTTTGTATGGGAATCTCCAAGCCCAGTAAAGTAGCAGCCATCTCAGATTGCTTTAAAGCTCATGCATTATAGTCCCCAGCAGAGCACAGGTGGGGTCTGAGTTTGGCTTGGACACCCAGTGGACAGCTTCAGACTATGTTGGAGCACCACCACCCTGCCCCTGCATAGCTGTTCCTCCATGGAGGGCAGAGGTTGGTGGTCAGTGATCACAGCCAGTCCTTGCAGCTGACTGGCCTGGGTAAACCTCTCCCATTGAACTGCCAACAGCAATCAAGACTCAACTACAAGAGGGGGGTGTACTCAGCCCACACAAAGGGCCCACCTTGAGTAACTAGCTTGGGTGATAGGGGAGGCTGTGACACTGGACTCTATAGGACACCTACTACACTAGGTCAAGACAGGAAGCCATAGCAGCTCTACCTAATACATAGAAACAAACACAGGGAAACTGTGAAAATGAGAGAGAAAGAAACATCTTCCAAATGAAAGAACAGATCCAAACTCCAGAAAGAAACTACACAAAATGGAGATTAGCATTCTCTCAGATGCAGAGTTCAAAACACTGCTTATTAGGATGCTCAAGGAACTTAGCGAGGACCTCAACAGCATAAAAAAGATGCAGGTGGAAATGAAGGATACACTAATTAAAATAAAGAACCATTTACAGGTAAACAACGGTAGAGTGGATGAAGCCGAGGATCCAATCAATAATTTGGAACATAAGGAAGCAAAAAACAAGCAATGAGAACAACAAGAAAAAAGAATCCCAAAAAGCCTGAGGATAGGGCAAGCAGCCTATGGGGCAACTTTAAGCATTCCAACATTCACATCATAGGGGTGCCAGAAGGAGAAGAGAAAGAGCAAGAAATTAGAAATCTATTAAAAAAAAATGAAAGAAAACTTCCCTCACTTGGCAAAGGAAATAGACATGCAAGTGTAGAAAGCATAGAGTCTCAAACAAGATAGATGCAAATAGACCCACTCCAAGACACATCATAATTAAAATGCCAAATGTTAAAAATAAAGATACAGGGAGAATTTTAAAAGCAGCGAGAGAAAGGCAGTTAGTTACCTACAGGGGAGTTCCCATTAGGCCAGTTTCTCAAAAGAAATTTAGCAGGCTGGAAGGGATTGGTGAGAAACATTCAAAGTCATGAAAATCAGAGAACTACAGCTGCGATTGCTCTATCCAGCAAAGCTATTATTTAGAATCGAAGGGCAGATAAAGAGCTTTCCAGAAAGCAAAAAACTAAAGGAAGGTGTTCATCATCATCAAATCATTACTATATGAAATGTTAAAAGGACTCATTTAAGAAAAAGATAGAAAACTATAAACAATAAAATGGTGATATATTTCTCAACAATTGAATCTAAAAAGCAAATCAAGTAACGAGTAGAACAGAAATAGAATCATGGGTACTGAAAGCATTTTGATTTTTGCCAGATGGGCGGGGGATGTGGAGGAATGGGTGAAGAGGTGAGAGGATTAAGAAGCACAAATAGGTAGTTACAGAATAGCCATGGGAATGTAAAGTAGACAAAGAACTTAAATGCGTGACCCATGGACGTGAGCAGTAGTGTTGGGGATTGCCTGAGGGGGTGGAGAGTGCTGGGTGGAAGGGAGTAAAGGTGGAAAAATTGGGACAACTGTAATACCATAATTAATGAAATATAATTTTAAAATAAAGTAAATTACTTGCAAAAAGAAAGGAAAGTTTATGCTTTTTTTCTATTGTGGGCAGTTGTGTACCAGGGAGAGAATGCATAGATGCTTTTACTCTTCTTCTTAAGCATTTATAGCTGCTTTGGCCAGTTAGTTAATTATTGTTGTTAATAGTCATGTTTGTGGGTTTGGTCAGTAATTTATTTAGGCTTTACAGAAGAGTAGATATTATTTTAATTTATATTCTGTTTTCTACATAGCTTAACTGGGTTTGTAGAATAAGTATTCCAGAATCATATTGTCAAAGCTATAGATACAGCAGTGTTTTCAGAATCAGTTATCCAGGGACTAATGTCAACACTTTTGCCCTAAGTATTTACCACATTTTACTGATACTTAACTGCTATTTAAATTTATAAATTGTCATTTTCTCCTCTATTCATTTTAAAAGAAAACTCGAATATTATAGTGAGTGGGGAAACTAATTTCACTTGCCATAAATAGAAAACAAACAACTAATTAGATTAAAAACTTTTTATTATGTAGCACCTGAAACTGCTCCTTAGCCACAAGTGGTTTGCATATCACTCATTGGAAATCGCAGATTTGTGAGATTAACCCCAAGATTTTTATCTTTTTCCAATATTAAGCTGATAGAGAAAGTTTGAGGAAGGTGTAGGCATTTTCATACTAAGCAAGAGCAAGTAAGAACAGAGCAGAAACCATTTGTGCGGAGGTCTGGGTGAATTCCTTAAGTATTGTGAACCATTAGAAGTGATTCATATTGATTTATGTATGCCCTTTATATATACCTTTTTTTAGCTGTAGTGATTGTCTAAAATGCCTAGTAGATTTTTCTCATTTTCTTTTTTTAATTGATTTTTTTTTGATAGAGAGAAACATTGATGTGTTGTTCCCCTTATTTATGCATTCATTGGTTGATTTTTTATATGTGCCCTGATAAGGGATTGAACCCACAACCTTGGCTTTTTGGGACGACACTCTTAACAACTGAGCTACCTGGCTAGGGCTCCTTTGCTTTCTGAAGAGAACTTTTAATTGTGAAATAAAACATAGTTCATCAAACAAATGTACTGCTTCAATATTTATAAAGTAAACACTGTGACACTCCAGTTTGGTCAAGAACTAGAACTTTGTCAGCACCACAGAAATTCTTCCATTGCCTACTCATTTGCATTACAAATTGCGGTACTCATCCTTTATCCTAAATGAACCATTATCTTGACTTTTATGTTTATTGCTTGTTTTTAAAAAATATTTTTACCTCCAAAGACTGTGTCCTGAAATGTTATAGTTAAGGCTATGTCTATTTTTGAGTTTCATGTAGACAGAATCACCCTCTATTTTTTTTTTTGCCACCTTCACTTAATAGTGTGTTTGTGATATCTATTTATGTTGTGTGGAGCTATGGTTGATTTTTATTACTTCAGTGTTCAGTTGTATGATTATACCATAATTTATTTATTGTACTGTTGATATATATTACTGTGTAGCTTTATGCTCTCATATTTACAAATAATGCTTCTAAGAACATTCCTATTTATGTTTTTAATGCTCATGTGCTGCCATTTCTGTTGGTTCTGTGTCTAGGAGTGAAATCTACTGGTCTTAAGAAACTATCCTTAACTTATTTTTAAAAGTGGATTCACAGAAATTAGGATACTTTAATAGGAGTGTTACAGCAAATTTTTTCTTTTAATCATCACCTGAGGCTATGTTTGTTGATTTTTGAGAGAGCGGAAGGGAGAGCGATCTAATGAAAGAAACACTGAGGTGAGAAACATCAATTGGTTGCTTCCTGCTCACATCCCAACTGGGGATCAAACCCACAACCTAGGTATATGCCCTGACTGGGGATCGAACCCACAGCCTTTTGGTGCACAGGATGATGCTCCATTCAACTGAGCCACCTGGAGAGGGTGTTTCATTTCTTCTTTGTTTGTTTGTTTTGGTGAAAAGAGTTTTATTCTATCTCTAAGTCAAATTGTCCAAAGCATCTCCATACTGGGAGAGTCCAAGATGCTACACAAATAATTGCTTCTAATAAGATTTTCCTTTTGTTTTCAAGGAAGCTGGACAAAGTGATTATTGTATATTATAATAAAACATTTTACATGACTGTATCACTTTATCTCTGCTTGGTTAAGTAGGTTGTATTTTTCTATATTTGGCTTTTAGTTGCATCTATAATAATTTCTCATAAAAATAGTTGCTTAAATAAAGTGGTTTATTTACTGTTTTCTAGTTTTAGATTTTTCTTCCTGTAAAATTTACTTTGCAATAAATAGTTCTGCTAGGGGCTATGACTTAAACATTCAAGTGAAATATATTATGCAAATTGCAACTTTGTTGAAATTGAGGTGGAGTATAAAAAGATTTTTTGAAATTCTAGGATTGTGGAAAGGAAAAATAAAGTAAAATACAGTATAATTCTGCATAGTGGTGTGTGTGAGAAAGAGAAAAGAATTAGGAGCACTGGAATAGAGAGGGAAGTATTAGAGATTAAAGGGAAAATGAAATATCTTAGAGAAGGGAATTATAAAATAATTTTTAACAACTTAGTGTTTTTTGAAAACCATTACAAATTCAGATTTCAGTACTGTAAGAAAATTAATCTTTAGACATAAGCATTTTAATAAAAACTTAATGGAATTTTGTGAAGGTGAACTTTTCTAGGCCTTAAAATAATCAGAAAGGAAGGAAAAAACAAAAAGCAGTATAATTTCTGGGGGGTATGTAAGCAAAAATAGTTGCATTATG
>VMDR010029747.1:0-12628 GCA_007922815.1 Macrotus californicus
AAAACCATTTGGAAAATATTGCATAGTTTTTAAAGATTCATAATGCATATGTGATAAGGATGGCATGTTGACAGATTTAAATACTTTTTCCTTTTCCTGTAGCTTCACCTTTGAATCAGGCCCTATTTTCATTAATTCAGATGGTTGTGAAGAGTAGAAAGCAGAAATAACCCAGAAAAGGGAGAATGGTTGGAGTTATGGTCAAAATGCAAAAGGAGACTAATTTCTCTGTGAATTCCCTGGGGCTTGAGAAGGTGGTGAAAGGTGATGGTGTTGGTGGACACACTTAGAGGGACTTGGAGGCCTGGCAAGAATGAGAACCTCTGCCCTGTTTTTGGACTAGAGAAAATGTTGTGATGCCAAGACCTCAAGAGGGAATAGCTGGGCAAGTGGGACTACACAGCATTGCAAGGTTCCTGTGATACAGCCTGGCAGAGAATCATGAAGGAGCTGGTCATTTGGACCAGAGGATGGCAAACTACCCAGCCTGCAAGCCAAGTCCAGTCCACCATCTTTTTTTATATAGTCACAGCTAAGATTGGTTTTTAAACTTTTAAAATGGCTTAAAAGAAGAATGAAGTTTTTTGTATATTATATATTGTGACAAAGGCTTGGCCCCTGCCTCTAGGTACTTAATGCTTAATGGGAGAGATAGATATTCCACAAGTACATGAACAAAAACATAGTTTAAATTAAGTCCTATAACTTTTGTACTACGGTGATAAAACCGAGTCGTAGCTGAGTTGAGCTCTTATAACAAACAGTCTGGATGGCCTGCAAAGCCCAAAATATTTTCTAGCTTTTCTTTTATAGAAAAATCTTGCTGAGTCCTAATACAGACAGTCCGAGAAACAAATTTTGTGGACTGATACAGAAAATGGGCTACCCATACCTTCTGCCTATGGAGATTTCAGACCCAAGACTCCCAAC
Source organism: Macrotus californicus (assembly GCA_007922815.1). Taxonomy (NCBI): domain Eukaryota; kingdom Metazoa; phylum Chordata; class Mammalia; order Chiroptera; family Phyllostomidae; genus Macrotus; species Macrotus californicus. Next base: position 931 of record VMDR010029747.1, read on the forward strand.
ATGACTAAAGAGAAGATTCTCATCAGTTTCGCAGGATGGAGTCTAGAAAGTATAATTTTATTGTACACCAGGGTTTGCGATTGAGTTCACACCCATTAAACATGCTAAGATGATAAGGCTCTGGGAAGTCCTCTTGTCAATAAACACATTTAAGCACAGTTTTCCAAATCTGTCTAATCATTAACTTTTTTGCTAGACCTATTAACATCCTATGGAAGTATTAGTGTTCATAGAGCACACTTTGGCAAATGCTGCTATTGTCTAAATTCCTCATTTTGTTGGGGGAAAGGCTGAGAATCAAAGCTGGTAACTTGGACAATGTCACAACAACAAGAAAATAGCGGCACTGGAACCCCATACTTCTAACTCCTCTAGTATAATTTGAATCCTCTACCAATCATTTGGATTTAATCAGTCAAAAATTTGTCAAAACCAAATGGTTGGCAGATGCAGCAGGGATTTCTAGGCTGAGTTGGCTGAGTTTGTGACTAGCAAATCAGTCAAAGCTCTGTGGTTTTCATGGGATGCAGTAAACTCTCAAGAAGCAGGGTTTAGAGTAATTCCACATTTTAAAACTTTTGAAACCATTTTGAATAAATTGATCAATCAGTCCAATATAAAACAACATTCTGATAGGACACACGATTGAATTTTGATGGAATTGATCATCTGTTCAAAGTGTCAGGCCAATTCAGGTTGTGTATCTAGAGAATTAATCCAAAATAACTTCTGAGAATAAACACAAAACTTTTTTAAAGTGAAGGAAAAATTAAATTTTCTGATCAGGTAGGAAAGGTATGGGCTTAGTCAATCTCTGCCTTCAAAGCGGGCCCTTTGCTGAAATTGACAAATTGGTTACTTTCATCAGTTTCAGCCTCTGTCAATTTCAGCAGCATGGAATGGTTACACAAACACATCAATTTCAGCTCCAGAAGTTTGTCTGTTGGAAATGACAGGCCTAAAATGAAGGAAAGCCAAAGTGTCTGGTTCTCTGAAGGCTTTGGGAAGAGGCTGGCATCGTGTGACCTCTTCAGTAGCCTGACTTCCAGGACCCTGATCCTGCTGGCTTGATGTACTGGTTTCATGCCAAGTCACTGACCCCAGGATCCTGTACTGAAGATGTTCCAAAGGGGCCATACATCTGTCAACTGTAGAGACTGTTATGGTTTCAGAATTTGAAATGTGTGTTCTGGGGCCAGCACTTAGACAATGAAATCATGAAACTTTTTGAGGTTCTTTTATGATCTATAAATTGTAGGTAGTGCTATCTGAGCCAAATAATAATAATAATAATAATAATAATAATAATAATAATACCACTAATTATGGTCAACATTTATTGAGCAGAGTATTTCCCATGCATTATTCTATTTAATCTTTGATCAACCCAGTTAGGTAGTTTCAGAAGAAACTAAGGAACAGAGAAGTTAAAGAACTTGACCAATATTACATGGTTAGTAAATCCTTACACACAGATTTGCTATTTGATTAAGGGTCAACTAACAGGATTAATTAATCCTTTTAAGGATGAAAGAACATTAAATCATTCTGGAAACTGTTAGATGCTGTACGCATTAGGTGCTATTATCATTGGTCATCATGATTCCCACAGGATTCACTGTTTTCTTTCACATTAAAAATGATCACTCCCCTGTATAACCCTGCACAGTGAGTATCTCAGAACTGATTTAGGGAGGGATGTGAGTAAAAGAGTGACCTGACCAAGGTCCATGTCCTGCACTGTCACTTCGGGTAAAAACCACAAGACATTCACCAACAATTTTAAGCTCTCTGGTGATGGCTTCTGAATAGGCTAAAATTCACACTATTCTGGCTGAAATATTTCCTTTTACATGGTGTCTTTATGAAATGAATTTTGAGACCAAGGGTGTGCATGTGTGATTATTCAAATGTCCTCGGACACCACTCAGTAAGATTCGTCATTATCAACACACATGTACTTGCCTCCTGGCTCTTTCTGCTCATCCTTTAATCTAGTGCAGAGTTTGTTTAGTCATCTCAGCACATTTAGAGCTTTTTTAGAGGCTCCTAAAGAAGGCACATGAAATAGAAAGGTGCTGAACAGTATTTCACATCTTTTGGGTCCTCTCTTGGTCTCCTTCCTTACATCACATATCTACTTTCTTTTTCTTTCCTTTCCACAAAAATTTATTGAGCTCCTACCGTGTCACTGGTATTTGCTAAGAGCTAAGGCAAGACACTTCCAGTTTCTTTCCTTGAGTCTTTAGAATTTAGTGAGGTTTGACAGACATTAAATGAAAACTATTTTAAATGTCAATGTGATAAATATGCAGAAAAAAAATACAGGATATTCTGAGAGAGAATAACGTGTCCCTTACCCAGGGAAGTGGATGAGGAAGGACTGAACTGAATCTCTAGATTGTTGCTGCTCCTTTGTTGTGCACATGATTTCTAAGGTAGTGAGATAAACGCCAGCCCACACTTATTTCCTTCCTTTGACGACTACAAGTAATGACTGGTATAGCCCGCCTCGGCTTCCCAATTCCGTCATGAAGATAGACAGAAAAGTACAGTCTACCATTTCTTAATCTAGTGTTTTAACAGCCAAGGCTAATAAACAATTTGGCAATTCTATCAGTTTATTGGACTAAAAACTGGAAACAACTAATCTTATCAATTGTATAAATTTAATTTTTAAGTCTCTGCTTTTATTTCTCTCTCATTTAGAGGTTTCACAGGTGGCTGCAGAATACAAACAAACTCAGCCTTGGAAAGGGAAGGGAAAGGAAAAAATTAGAAATACAAAAAGGGAGGGGAGTGGAGAGGGGGAAGAGGAGGAGGAAGAAAGGGAAGAAGGAAGGGAGGGAGGGAAGGACCACCCTGACACAGGACAAAGCCTCAGCACATCAGTCTTTTCTCTGCCTAATGTGCTATGTCTGCCTAAGCTAATCCACCCATTCAAATTGCCTCTTCATAATTTGGCATTTTTTTAAAATCTGAAAGCAGAGTGGTGAGTATACTCTCAGAACATTCCTGAGACTCATTTGTTTGAGAGCTAATTTGTTACCTTGAGAATTCTCTTCCTCAGTGTGCCCTTCCACCCCCCACACTGAAAGCCTGTGGCCCTTGGTCACCTTGATGTATTCACAGCATCTGTATTCAAATAATTTATTCATGGACTGGAATCACTAATCCCAGTTTGGGGTGGAGAAATGTTTACTTGGTCACTCACACTCTGTAGTCTGAGGCATCAAAAGAAGGGTCACTCACAGCTGTCCTTCCCCACACAACTTTTGGAGTCCTGTATTGTAAACCATTTTACCAAAGAGCCACGGGTAGCAATCTGTGAGGACGTATTGGGAATCAGCTAATGGACAGAAAGTACCTGCTCCGACACATTAATTCCCTTCCCTGTCAGCCTGCATCATTGTAGAGCATGCATGATGGGAAGCAAGGTCCCATCACACCAGGGCACCTGCTGCTTTTCCATCTGCCAAGCGCAATAGCTCCTTTGATTGCCCATTTTTCAGCCTAATGGCTTATTCCTTTTCTCTTTGTAAAGTTTTTACATTTTTTATTGTGATTTTAATAGTCATTTAAAAACTGTTCTCATCTCTGTCTGGCACACCAAGGATGTTGATAAAAGAATAACATAAATAATATTCTAAACCATACCCAAATTGAGATCACTCCAAGAGCTGCGTTTCAGTGTTTAGTCTGATAAAGTTGTCATGGCAATAATGTCCCCTGAGAATAAAAGTGCCATGTGCATGGTTGATTAAAGGAAATGGCTCAGATGGTACACAAACTGGTAAATATTGAACCTACAAACTATTATACTGGCCATATTTTATTTTGCTTTTTTTTTTCCTGCTTGGATTTTTTTGAGCTATGCTATGCTCTGGGTTTTTTTTTTTTTTAATCATTTGATGAATCACATTTCTCTTTCACTCTTTCTCATTTGAGGATTTATATAAAACCTTGAAATAGCTATTGGCAGTGTTCCCAAACTGGCCTTTGGATTCTGCCTAAAGCTGTTGATTTGGCTGGATTAGTCAAAGGAGCAGATCATTATTACATATTGAACATCTGTCAAAAATAGCACTAACAATTATCAGATACATTCTCTCTCATGAAGATTTGGACTTGAGTAGTTGAGAAGAACTTTCTATAAATCTAAGTCAATAGGCTCCTTTATTTTTACTCAAGACAAGAAACAAAATTAAAACTGTCTTTAATAAATCTGAGGATAAAATGATAGGCATGCCGTATTGTATTTAAAATTATAATAGGTTGTGTCTAGGAGCTTTGTTTTTCTTTTTGCTTAACCTCTTCACCTTGTCACCCAGCCCCCCAACACCCTTTCCCTCTGACAGCTGTCAATGTGTTCTCTGTGTCTATGATTCTGTTTTTTGTTTCTATTTTGTTTGTTAACTTATTTTGTTCATTAGATTCCGCATAGAAGTGAAATCATATGACATTTGTCTTACAGACAGTATGGTGATTACCAGAGGGAAAGGTGGGTGGGTGGGTGGGGTAGAAGAGGGTAAAGGGGGATAAATGATGTTGGAAAGAGACAACTTTAGGTGGTGATGATGTACTACAGAATTGTATGTTTGAAATCTATATAATTTTATTAACCAATGTTGCTCCAATAATTTCAAAAAAATTTTCTAAATGAAAAGAACAATTAGGATATGCTAAAGTTACTGTTTTCTGTGGGGTCAGAGCCAACCCATCATCCCAAATCTCAGGTCAATGGGAGAGAAGAATGGGTGCTTTAGGGAGGGAAATATGAGCCATGATGTTACTTTGAATCTGAAGTTTTTCTTTGTTAACATATAAACTTGATAAATTATCTGCAGGAGGGAATGCTTTACATATGACCCCAAATTCTTTGGTGGAGTGAAACATCAGGGAACTACTATATATGACAGGAAAATCTCATAGGCTGTGGGATTAGAAGATGAAGAGTGTGCAAACTCCTAGGAGAACAAGTGTGAAAAGCACTTCAGAAAACACTTATTTGTATAGTTATTTGTTCAAGATTAAAAAATTCTAAGCACTAACCACAACCCAGGAAGGTAATCCTGTGTCTATGAGCCTGTCTAAGCCATGTGGTCATAAAAGCATATAAAATGCCGGTATTGTCAGTCGGGCTTAGAAGCAAATATAGCACCCATGCAGATGGACAAAACAGCAATAATCTACAGCTAAAGGACTCTGTAAAGTTCTAGACCCTGAAACTGGAGGGAATGTTAAAATGGCCAAAGAGATGGTGGAATCTCTGTATCAGCCAGGGGAGACTTCTTCATTTTGCAAGTATTTACTTTTTACCTGCTCAGTTTACATTGGGCTAAGTACTATAGAAGAAGCAGAAAGAAACACAACTTGACCCTCACCCAAAAGGAGTTTACAATTAATTAAACAGAAGAAGCCCATATATACGTAAATAATGCAAGAGAATAAATGAAGAAGCAGGCAAGTAGAAGTGCTATGTATGTTGAAACTGCGGTGAACTCCAAATTTCTTGGAATGGAGGGGCCAATGATAAGGAATGATCATGTAGGTGTCCACAATCTAAGCAAGGTCAGCCCTTGACTAGAGGCAGGAAGGCAGGCTCAATGGTTAAGCAAACATCTTAGCAGATCTTAACAGTGGGGCACCCCAAAGCCCAAGAAAGGCGTGACTAAAACTCATGAAGACAAATTGAACAGGTTGGGCACAAACTTTTTCTCAAATGGAGGAATGAAGAAGTGCTAGAAACAGGGTCTGCTTTTCACAATACATTAGCATCCTCCCCTCAAAAGAAAAAAATAGGAAGAATGAAGGTGAAAAAGGGAAGAAATGATGGGGAGGGAGGAAGAGAGGAAGGAAGGAAGAAGAAAAGTTCTGTTTTGTACAGTGAAAACTAATCTTGAAAAATCGGTTGCTCTGGGTGGGTACGGGTTGATTGCATGTTGTACTTCCCAACAGTATAAAAGTGTTCGCATAAATTCACAGATGGCAGATCTACATTCATTACTGAGAAAATCCAGAGGACGGAGAGGCAGGATGCTCTAGTGAAAAAAGCATTTTCTCAGTCCATTGAGATTGTGCTTCCTGGCTATTGTCATCAGTTTGGCTCAAATAAACTCATAAAAATTCTCAAAAAAAAAAAAGCCCTGGATTGAGAGTCAGAAGATTTAGGATGGAATTTGCCTTTATCAAGAACTATTTTGTATGACTTTGGACAAGTTACATTACCTCAGATTTCTCATTTGCAAAAAGAACATGCCTATTTCAGAGGATGGTTAGAGTACAGGAGACAATGGGTATGAAAAACTTAATAGATTTCATATTAGTGTGCATACAAATTCCTTGAGACTGATGTTAGAAAGGAACTATTCCCCCCTCCTGCCTAGTTAATTAAACTAATAAACTGCCCTTGGCAAGAAGCGGAGGGCACACAAAACGGACAACAGGCTGTTACTGCACTTCATCACAGTGCACTGCTGCCCTTCCTCCTTTTCTCCTTCAAATATATATATATTTAATTAATTAAATTTATTGGGGTGACATTGGTTAATAAGATTATAAGGTTTCAAATGTACATTTGCATGAACATAATCTGCACATTGCATTGTGTGCTCACCACCCAAGGTCAAACATCTTCTGTCACCATATGTCTGGTATTCCTCCCCTTGACTCTATGCTTCAGTGCCAAGTGCATGCCCTATGCAGTGACTCAGGCTCGGTGCTGGGCAGAAGTCAGAGCCCTCAGGCTCAACACTTCATATGTAGGAGGCAGGCATGCTTTGTATGCTGCAAGGAGACTTGGAGATCAGCAAGGCGATATGAAGTATTTTCTTCTCATGTACCACGTATTTAAAAGCAATTTGGACTATATATAACATCTAGACAAGATTATACATTATACCGAAAATAGAATAAAATGAAATAAAAAATTCTAAACCACAGATAGAGACTAGAATTATCTCTGGTTGACAAAGACAGCTGTGACCCACTGCAGTGCTGTGATGGAGAGCTGCTCATTTGACAGCTCCAGGCTGTTTCTGATACAGTGACGTGCGTGACAGCAAATGAGTCCTCAGTTCTGCCTTTCTTGGGTGGTCCAGTAGCAAAAGGATGTTAAGGCGATTCTCACTGGGCACGGGGTCATCCTTGCATAGCAGATGCACTTAGGCCATTAACTATTTAAAAGATAATGGCAAAGAACTTCCCTTCTCCTTATGGTTACCTTTGACTAAAGGGTGCAAAGGAAGAGAGTGAATATTTTTCCTATAAAGATCCTTACATTTTCCTGGGTGCAGCTGTATATGAAGGTGGTGTTAAATTGGTCAGGGTACAGTATTCTGAGAACCTGTCTAAACAGGTTACTCAAACATCCAATGTTGCATTAAATCGTCAAATCAAATGTTGTATCTGGCTCTCTAAAGAGATTTTATATTAGCTTATTGATTTTCCTGGTTTCGGATGATAGATGATTTGATTTTATTAGCTGGCTATCACTAAAGTCCAACGTCTGGTAAAAGAGTTGGCTACCAGTGGTTTGAGGTACTACCCAGCCATGGCCAGACCCCTTCAGCTGGGTGGCTGTAACTGAACTCCAGAGTGAGCTACCAATGTATTCGGGAAAAGTACTTTTGTTCCTCCTTCACAACCTACATCACAATTAAATTCAGGAGGTTGTCCTAAAGCTATTCTTCCAAGGACCTCTGAGTCAGTTCCTACTATCAGCTAGACGAAAACAAACACACAAAGAAAAAACCCAGGGAGGTGGGCAGCTGTTCAGGCTACTTTTCTGATAGGGAAAACTACCATTTTCTGCCTTCTGCTGAAGAGGGGCAGGAAGCTCAGTGAATAGGCATTTTTTTTGTAAGAACGTTAATTAGGGCCTATGTACCCATTGAAATCTAGTCCATATTCTAACCCATCTTTTTCCAGTTGCACCATCCTTTGAGCTGTCCTCCTGTGGTCCTCACTCCCTGGACAAGTTAAGGCTATGTTTCCTATACCTGTTTTCATTCTGTTTCCAGTAATAGAATAAATAGGATATAATTAACACTAAAGACTAACCTGGAATTCAATTACATCTTAAAGGAATCCTCATAATCTCAAAAATTCTCTTGATGAATGAAAGAATGCTATTCTAAGGAATAAAAGGCAGGCACCTGTAGGTTATCTGGCCTGAGGATTGTGGGTTGATGGGTGGAACTGAATGCTTAGAGGTTGATAGCCAAAAGTAGGTGTGAAAAGTATTTTAAAAATAGCTTAGAAGGTTTACAGATGCATGTGAAAAGATGCTCCACATAACATGTAATTAGGGAAATGCAAATTAAAACCAGATACTATTAGAAAGGCCAAAATCCAGAACTCTGACAACACCAAATGCTGGCCAGGATGCGGAGAAAAAGGAACTCGTACGCACGGCTATTGGGAATATAAAAATGAAGCAGTCCATTGGAAGATAAGTCTGGCATCTCAAAAACAAACAAAGTATAACTCTTAACACACAATCCAGCAATCATGCTCTTTGGTATTTACCAAAAGGAGTTAAAAACTATGCTAACACAAAAACTTGGACAAGGATATGCATATAGCAGCTTCATTGATAATTGCCAAAACCTGGAAGCAACCAAGATGTCCTTCAGTAGGTGAATGCTAAGGGATTCCATCAAAAAGACAGAATAATCAAAGTTCCAGAAGGATAAAGAAAGGCAGAAAGAGGAAGGTTTTAAAATAATAGCTGAGAACTTCTAAAACCCTAGGAAAGACTTGGAAATACAAGTTCACATAGCTAATAAATAATCCTATTATTTCAATTCAAAGACATCTTCTCCAAAACATATTATAATGAATCTGTCAAAAATCACTGATAAAGAATCTTAAAGGCATCTAGAAAAAAAATAATTTAACCTACAAAGATACCCTCATCAGTCTGTCAGTTGATTTTTTCCGTGGAATTCCATACGCCAGGAGAAAAGTAGAATAACATATTTAAAGTGTTGAAAAAATAAACTGCCAGCCAAGATTATTTTATCTGGCAAAGTTATCCTTCATATATGAAGGAAAAATAAAGACTTTCTCAGACAAACGAAAGCCGAGGTAGCTCACCACCACCAGATCTGCGCTGGAAGAAATGCTGAAAGAGGCGCTTCAAGCTGAAGTGAAAAGATGCTAATCAGCGACATGAAAACGTACAAAAGTGCACAACACATTGGTAAAGGTGAAAAGGAGACAGAAAATTGCAACTCTATATCAGGATGGTATGTTAAGAGATCAACTATAGTGTAGAGGTTAAAGGAAAATAGTAATAAAAATAACTGTAGCCACTATAAATTGTTAACGGGTATACAACATAGAAGAAGAGGTACCTTGTGACATTGGTAGTATAAAAGGGATGAGTAAGAGGGTGGGGCCTTTATGGGTGATCAAAAATAAGTTGCTGTCAACCTAAAATGGATGGTTTCATCTATAAGATACTTTGTGTAAGGCCCATGGTAATCACAAAGTAAAAACCTAGAGCAGAGCTGCAAATGAGAAAGAAAGAGGAAACAGAGTATACCTCCATGGAAAATAAATAATTTGTAAAGGGAGCTAGAAATGGAAAAAAAAAAACCCATGGAAATGTAAGATAACAGAAAGCAATTAAAAAGATGGCATACTAAGACTTTACATATCAATGATTACTCTAAATGTAAATTTACTGATTTGATCAATCAAAAGGCACAGAGTAGCTGGATGAATAATATATATATTAAAAAAAAAACATGACACAGCTAAATGCTGCCTCCAAGAGACCCACTTCAGCTATAAGGGCACAATATAGATGCAAAATGAAGGAATGGAAAAATATTCTATGTAAGAGGAAACCAAAAGAAAGTGGGCAAAGATATATTAGACAAAAAGCTTTACACCAAGAACGTTACTAAGAGACGAGGAAGGTCTTTATATAATGATAACAGGGTAAATCCATCAAGAAGACATAACAATAATAAATACATACTCAATATTAGAGCACCTAAATATATTAAGCAAATACTGACATATATAAGGAAGAAATAGACAACATTACAATAATAGTAGGGGATTTCAATGCCCCACTTTCAACAACAGTTAGATCATTTAGACAGAAAATCAACAAGGAAATGGCGGACTTAAACCATACATTAAACTGATTGGACCTAACAGACATCTATAGAGCATTCCATTCACAGCAGCAAAATACACATTCTTCTCAAGTGCACATGAAATTACACCAAGTATGTTTTCTATCCACAATGGTATGAAGCTGAAAATAAAAAATAACATGAAGTTGGAAAATCTATAAATATATATGGAAACTAGGCAGTGGACTATTGAACCAACATGTCAAAGAAGAAATAAAAAAGGGAAGTCAAAGAATATCTCTAAACAATAAAAATGAAAACACAACATACCAAAACCTATGGGATACTCTAAAAGCTGTTCTGAAAGGGAAGTTAATAGCACTACATATACATATTAAGAAATTAGAGATATTGCAAAATAAATTGAGCTTTATACTTCAAAGAATTAGAAGAAGAACAGAGTAAGCTCAGAGTTAGCAGAAGGAAGTAAATAATAAAGATCAGAGTCAAAATAAATGAAATAAAATCCAGGAAAATAATATGTGTCAACAAAACCAAGAACTGTTTGTATAAAAAGATAAAACTGACAAATCTTTAGTGAAACTAAGAAAAAGGAGAGAAGACTCAAAATCAGAAAGGAAAGAAGAGATATTATGACTGACAATACAGAAATACATAGGATCATAAGAGGCTACTATGAACAATTATATGCCAACAAATTAGAAAACCTGGAAGAAAGAGATAATTTCTTAGGATCATATAAGCTACCAAAACTGAACCAAGAAGAAAAAGCCTTAACAGACCAATAACAAGTAAGGAAGTTGGATCAGTAATCAAAAAACTTCCACCACAGTGACCTCCAGGATCAGATGGCTTCGTTGGCAAATTCTAGCAAACACTTGAGGAAGAATTAATGCCAATCCTTCTCAAATTCCTCTAAAAAATTGAGGAGGTAGAACTACTTCCACACTCATTGTATGAGTCCAGCATCAATTACCCTATACCAACCCAGATAAGGACATTACAAGAAAAGAAAAAACTATGGACCAATTTCCCTGATAAACACAGATGTAAAAAATCCACAACAAAATACTAGCAAACTTAACTCAAGAACTCATTAGAGGGATGACACACCAATGACCAAGTGGAATTTGTCCTGAGGCGCAAGGTTGCTCAACATATACAAATCAATAAATGCAGTACACTGCCTTAATAAAAGATAACAGTCATATGATCATCTCAATAGATTAAGTATTTGACAAAATACATCTTTTCGTGATAAAAACTTTCAACAGATTGGATATGGAACTAATATATTTCAACATAAGAAAAGACATATATGACAAACCCACAGCTAACACTATATTCAATACAGCACTAGAAGTCCTAGCCAGACCCAATCAGGCAAGATGAAGAAACGAAAGGCAGCCAATCATGTTTTGTACCTGTGTATGATATGTTGTGTATATATACATGTACATTCCTAACTATATTAGGTTAAATTTTACATGAGTGATTAAATTTTTCTTCTCTTGTTTTTCTTTCTATGAGTTTGGGGGTTGTATGTTCCATAACCATTCTTTTAATGGTTACCCTAGATGTTT
>VMDR010029748.1:0-12622 GCA_007922815.1 Macrotus californicus
GGAAAAAAGAGGAAACAACCGGAAATCATTTCAATGAAACACCAGGTAGTAAAGCAGAGTGGGAGGTAAGAACCAGGCAGCCTGAATTTAAATCCTACCTCCCCACTTAACAGTATTAGATCCTGGTAAAATTCTGTAATCTCTCTGTTCTAACTTAGTTTTGAGGATTAAACAAATTAATATTTGTAGAGTGCTTAGTAGAGTGCCTATTCAGATTTGATTTTTCCTTCAAATTTTAAATAGAACTTCACATCCATTGTAAAGTCACATATGCTCATTTCATTTTATTTTTTAATTCTCACCTGAGGATATGCTTATTGATTTTCCAGAGGCAGAAAAGGAGACAGAGAGAGAAAGAGAAACATAGACATGAGCGAGAAACATCGATGACTTGCTGCCTATACAGGCGTCGAATGGGGGATCAAACCCACAAGCTTTTGGAGCATGAGTGAAGCTCCAACCAACTGAGCCAGCGGGCCAGGGCATACATGCTCATTTTAAATCTCACCATTACGTTTTCCTGGTTTTTCTTTTCCATATGGTTCTTTCGGAACAGCATAAAGTCGCCCTTGCAGAGACAAGGTTCTGACATCTGAGTGTCCCTAACATTCACTTACATTTGTGTCTAAAACAGACACATCATTTCTTTGACTTCCTTAACATCTTTCTTTCTAGAAACATTAATATGGGGATCTATAAAAGATCAAAAACTAAGGGCTCATGTGAGATCCAAACTCTGCTTTAAAATTGAAGTTATAAGATAAGAGATTCCATATTAAATTCAATGTTTGACTTATGCAAAGTGTATTGTCATCATAATGAAGACAGCTATGTGGAAAATATCCCAATTGTGCATTCATCTGAGGCTTTTTTGTCCTTCTGAAAACTGGTTAAAACATTTAACTTTAAGCTTAATTGAAAAATAAGTATATCAAATAATAATTTTTTTTAACATGAAGGGACTATGAACTCAGTTGTTAATTAATCTCTTGTTACATGCCAGGCCCTCTTCTAATAATATCAGTGCATTAACCTACACCAGAGCTTTCTTTGTGAGATTTCTTACAGCGGAAACTACTTTTAAGAGAAAAAAAAAAAGGGAATTGTTTGTTTGGACAATTGTCTCAGGGAATTGTCAGGATGAGGCCAGGGGAGTCCACCCAGCTAAAAGAAACCAGTGTTTGTCCATGTGGAGAAAGGGCTCTGCAAAAAACAGTCACCAGTCAGGTGGATGGAAGAAAATGGTCCACCCCTCCAGCTTCATAACTCATTCTCCTCCTCTGAAATTCTGAGGTTCTTCCAGCCTGCCCAGTTCCCTCAGGAGCTCCTTAACAAGGGCTGCCCTAAGGGCTTGTGCTGGAATCTGCCAGAGGCTCCTTCACCAGAGCAATTCCTGCAGACTGGGGCTTCTAGGATTTGGCAGGGAGAGGCTCTTGCCATTCCCAAGGCTGATGCTGTATTGATGGGATGCTTAACCCAGGAAAGATGGCATCCATGGGCAGCATGGGAGAGGGACCCAGGACAGGAATGTTTGATGCTATGGCCCCAGCCATCTCCCCACAGCTGTACCATTCAATTTTTCTTTCTAAGACTCCAGTCCATTCTGCTACTACCTAGGGTAAGTGCTGGGACTGAGATTCTTCCCACTGTCCATTCAAGAGAGCCCTCACTTTTTTCACCAGGGTGAGTGGAATTACTACTTTCACAGCCAGATATTGTGTGACCTCCTCTTCCTGGCTCTAGTGCTCTGAGACAGAAAGCCTGGCTTGTGGCTGAGGCCCCTTGTTCCTCTGGGTGGAACCTCCTCCTTGAAAATATCCATCTGGATCCTCACTCACTGCCTGTGGATACTGGGCCAGCCCCTTTCACATCTCTGCCCTTCCTAGTGGTATCAGTGCTGGTTCCTCTGTAAATCCTTAGTTATACTTCTGTTCAGCTAGTCTTCAGGTGGTTATTCAGGTTAATTGTTCCATACTTTAAGTTTTTTAATTGCTTTTTGAGAGAGAAACATCAATTTGTTGTTCCACTTATTTATGCATTCATTGGCCGCTTCTTGCATGTACCTTGATTTGAGATCAAATCCTCAACCTCGGCATAAAGGGATGACACTCTAACCAACTGACCCACCCAGCCAGGATGATTGTTCTATGTCTGGGTTGATGCAAGGCAAAAACATATGTAGCAAAGATAGCGCTGCATATAGAGGGTGAAATGGTCAGGCCAGATCCCCAACCTGTCAGACTGCTAATAACCCAGTCAGGCCAGTTTCCAACCCTCTGGACTACCTATGGCTCAGTACTCCTGACTCACTTGGTAGCCCGGAGCTTAATTGAAACTCTCTCCCACTGAGCACCATAGACACCTGTCACCAACCACAATAGCCGGTGTCCACACTGAAGCTCCTGTACCTGAGAATAGCCTAGCCCTCTACCTAACCCATTGTTCTGGGTCACATCCAGAAACCCTGAGGGACCCGCTTGGAAGAACAAGAGACTAACCCCTCCCCTAACCCCTAAAAACCCCACGCTTTTTCTTTTAAAAACACCAATCCTGCTTTCCCCTGTTGCTGAAGTCGACCCTGACTCAGCCAGCCCCTCAGCACAGGATCAAATAAAGGTCACCTGGTTCCTCCTGCCTCTGTTTCTCATGTTTTTCTAACAGAGGGTATCCTGAGAGTAAAAATCCTTGGGAATTAACTAAAATTCCAGGAACAACTCCAGATTTCTTAAAGTTATAAAACTGATGGAGCTCAAATAGAGATCTCGAAGGAACCAGGAATTATCTGAGATCCAGATGGACTGACTGAAAAATTGAGTAAGGTGATTTCTAACAGGAAGTGTCAGTGTGGTATTGGCAGCTTCAGAGAAGGGTAGAGGGATCTGTGGGGCTAGATGGGGGGAGGGGCTATGGTCCAGCCTATCCCTCTGCCACTCCCCTATACTCAAGAGCCCTTTGTGACCAGAGCACAGCTTCTGTGATGCATGATGTGGGCCTGGGCCTTTAGTCCACAGGCCACGCCCAGTGCTCAGTTGCCTGAAGTCAGCAGTGTGATTCAGATGATGGAGAATCCTCTCTCTCTGAAAAGCATTCTTGTTAACTGGCAGAATGCCAGCCCTTCCTGGGTGATTGACATTGTCTTTGCTATCTCGTGTGGAGTGGTGCTCTTCCTGCTGTTACTCCCATGGTTGGAGAGTGATCCACTCCTCCCACCACCTAGGAAACATAGAAACATCGGGAAGGTGAGCAACCCTAGGCCCAGACCCTAAGGAGATGATCTTTTTTCTCTTCTTATTTCCACTTTTCTGGATCACTTAGAAAGCCTCTGGAGATGGGAAAGAATAGGGTGCCTATTCTAAGGAAAGAATAGAACATCATCTTTCCAAGAGGAAAGCGAGCTGGGCAGAGGTTAGAGCTGGCACGAGGATTTCTACGCAAAGACCTCAGGCCAGGAGTCCGGGTGTGGCAGAGGCTCTAGGGCACAGCCCCAAATGCTGAGACCAGTGGCCAAGGACTGAATACTATGGGCTGGATCTCTGGGGTGGACACTCCCAGAGCCACAGTTTGCCAGCTGCCTTCCCATGTGTCTTGGACAAGGGAGCCTCTCCTCCTCTGGGGCTGTCCCCAGGGTGGTGCAGAGCCCCAGGAGCCCCTGAGCTGGGGTGAGTCTGTGGCATCTGGAAAGCAGAGTCCTACCTGAGTGAGTTCAGATGGGCTGTAGGCCTGGGAATGTGTGTGTTTCCTGAGCAGAGCAACAGTGACAGAAGAAATCCATGGTCAGTCTCATATAGAAATCATTTATGTTTTCCAAAGAAGAAAAACCAGAAATTATTTTTACCCACTTCAAAAATGAAAGGGGAGAACCAGAGAGCCCCATAAGTTAAATGTAAAGTCCTATTATTCCCAAGCACTGCACGTCTGCAGCTCATCTAAGAGAGGAGAGTGAGAGTGGGATTCCAACCTCCCAACCCCATTTTCTCTTGTTTCTCAGCATCCACTGAAGCCAAGATGGCAGAACAGGAAGAAAAGTCAGTCTCTGAAAGGTGATCTACAGCCCCTCAGCCCTGAGCCTGAGACTTTGTCTCCATCTGTCCTGTCCCCAAGGGCCCAGGGCCAGGACCCTGAGGACTCTGGTGGCAGAGCCCACCTCTCAGGAAACAGAGACCTCGGGAGGCTCCTGAGAAGGGGGTCAGAACCCAGGTACTTCCCAGATTCTGTCTCCAGAATGAAGCCTCAAGGGCAAGGACACCCATGTTTCACCAGCATGGCATGTCAGCTTTGGGTTGTTCTGGACAGACAGTCCCTGACTGGGAGGTGGGGCTTTCTTCCCACTGTGGGCACAAGGTTTCCTTTTGCTCAGATTCCTCTGGGAGGCACCCCCTTCCATTTGTGGCCCACAGGAAAGTTGTGAGGGCTGCAGCAGGTAGAGGCTGGAAGCACTTTGTAACTGACACAGTGCTGCCTGTTCCAGTCTTGCCATCACTGTCAGGGATCATGTGGCCTTGACCCTGATATTGAGATCCAGAGTCCATTCTGTCAGACAGCTCCCCTAAAGGGCCATTGCATTCAGCCTCCTGTGAGACCCCCAGGCCCTGCTGCACCATGTGACCTGTCTCCTGATTTCCAGCCCACAGAGATTGCCAGCTAGAACTGAAAGAGGCTTGGGACCTGATTTCTCATCTGAAGAGGTTAAGAATTGTTCCCCTTTCTTCTGGGTACTCCTCCCTCCCAAACCTGGGATGTGGCCCCAGAGCTGCAGGCCACCTGGGACTGACCTGGGTACTGGGGGAGGAGGATTCAGACACAGTATGGCTGTAGCCCTGGGGTGTGAGGGACAGCAGGAGCACTGGGCCAAGGAGAGCCCTGGGCCACAGGTGCTGGGCCTGCCCCTCTGCTCCTGGCTGCAGCCCGTGCCTCTGTCTCCTGCAGCCACCTGGGCAGACTCCTGGACAAGGGCAAGTTTTGTCAGCGTTCGTATCAAGATCTGCCTGGTGAGGTGTGCAAAGCAGCAGACGCTGGAGCCCACCAGCCTTGTCACGGACCTGTGGGAGAAGCTGCTTCCCCCATGACACCGCCAGCTTCCCCAGCTCCTCTGACTGAGTGCCCAACACCTCTGGTTTGCACCCTGTCACCAGGCCCAATAGCCTCCTCAGTTTTAGTTCTTTCATTGTCACCTTTGAGTGCCTCTCAGCCACCAGAGCCTTTCCTCCCTCTGGGCATCCTTTCACCCCAGCCACTTGCTCTTTCCCATTCCCCCTCATGTGCTCCTGATTCAGAGACCCACCTGGCACCTCCAACCTCCTCCTCCGCCACCCCACCACCAGAGTCGGCTTCTTCCAAAACAGCTGCCTCAGGCCTTAGCCCCTCCAGCTGTTCCATTTCGACCCTGTCATGCTTTCAGGTGGCTGCCAAGGCCGTGTGCTTCCCAACCTCATCACAGCATGAGTCCCAGAAAGAGCACCTGTCCTACCACCCACCTGAGGTCTTGTTCTTGGGAGACCCCACAGACAGACAGGTAGCAGCTGATAGGGCCTCATTGGTTAACCCTCATGTCCAGAAGACGCTGCAGTTGCTGACCACCAAGAAAGCAGAAGTGGGGATGTGGAAGGAAAAAGAAAAAAAGGAGGGGTCAGACTGTCACTTGAATTCTGAGCAGGACACGGTAAGTCACCAACACTTCTGGCCCAGCCCTTGCCCCATCCCGAGGCCCCACCCCAACTCTCCATTCCAACTGTGCTCTGATTCTAGTCCCCGACTTCTGACTCACATCCAGACTTAGACTCACCTCCCCTCCTGCCTCGCAATCCGACTGCCTCCTCTCTGCCCCAGACAAGGTTCTCTGGGGGACTTCGCCCTATAGCACAGAATACGGCACAATCGCTTTTTTCTTTACTTTTCACTTTTTCTTTTCTTTTTATTTTTTTCTATTGTTGTACAATTACAGTTGTCCCCATTTTCCCTCCATTACTCTCCCCCACCCTGCCCACCTACAATCTATCACACCAACTGCAATTCAAAACCTGGAATGCCGCTTTTTGAAGATGTGACCAGAAAGTGAGAGATCTTTACCCTTTCTGGTTAAAACAATCTCAGAATGGGTAAAGTCATTCCCCACGTTCCTCAGGACAAAGGGGCCTCCCACGCCTGCAGCCCAGTCTCCACCATTCCTGGGGATTTGATCAGCCTTGATGTGCGGGAGCAATTGGAGCAGCACCTTCAGAACAGGTTCCTGCTGCAAGAGCAGGAGCACTGGGGCAGCTTGCCCCGCAGGATCCAGTTATCTCTGCAACTGAGGCTGCCTGATGGCCAGTTCCCAGGGGTATGTCAGGCACAGGGAGGGCAGAGTCCTTGGCAGCTCTCTGCGTTTATGGGCAAAAGCAGCCAGGATGCAGAGAAGATGAGGTCCAGCTGTTCAGCAAGGGTCCCACCAAGAATGGACATGGCTGTGGGACACAGTGAGGAGAGGACCCCAAAACACCTATGCTCTGGCTCAGCCAGCCTCCCAGAGAAGGTCCTGGGGGTGAGCTGTGAAGAGTCAGGAAGAGACTTGATGAGGCCCTTGACAAGCGGCCCAGACAAAAATGTCCTGAGAGTCCATTTGGACAGAACGATGGGGCATGTTAGTGAGGATCAGGTCCCTGTGGATGGCCATTCTCCCAGGCTTGCTGCCAGCCTTCCTGGAAACTCAAATGTTCACAGGGAAGCCAAAGGTCCAGCATCTCCTAAAGATCTGGAACTCTGCATGAACTCCTGCCCTGAGCTTTCCCCTCTCAGTTCACGTGCTCAACAGGTGCTAGAAGAACATATTAGAAAGTTTCAAGTGAGGCACAGGTGGGGCCTGCCTCTCAGGATCCTCAAGCCCATAAAAGCCTTTAAGTTGACAAGGGCTCAAGGCTCAACCCTTCTGCATTCCCTTGGCACCTGCTCAGCCATCTGTGTATCCAGGGCCCTCCTGAATGCCGATTTTGCCAAGTTCTTGGACAAACCTGTTCATTCCCTTCCAAGAGAGAAGGTGAGAGCAGAAGCGTTAGTTCCCACACTGGTAGGTCCCCTTCCTGTCCCTTCACTTGCATGGGAGGAAATCCAGAGGGCCCTGGGAAGGAGCCCACCTGGCCATTGCCATGGGCCCTCAGCGGCCCCTCTGACTAGGCAGGATGGCAGGCTGCCTTCTCCTGTCCTCACCTACACCTCTGAGGGCAGAAAGTGGCACAGTGAGACCATCACAGTGGCAGAGGAAGGCAGCTGGGAGCCAAGTCCAAGTTTAGCTGCGGCCAGGAATGAGCCAACAGAGGAGAGTGCAGGTTGGACCTCAGAAAATTTCCTCCAAGGCATGACCATGTTGGAGCTCAACTCAGAGTCCCAATCTTCAATGGCTCAAGTTTCCAGAGAGGCCAAGGAGGCCCCTGCTTGGGAAGTCACCTTGGAGCCCCATGTGCTGGCCAGTTCCCAAGCCATTAATGTTGATCTAAGGAGATCGGGGTCTCTAAGACCCAGCAAAAGACTGTCACCTCCTACAAAGCTGGTTGCCCCGGTCCCAGAAGAGCCATGCCTTGATGCACAGCTCAGTGAGTTTGAACTCCAAGGCTTCCTAAAGTCAGGAAACCAGCCTCAGGACCGAGCCACTGGTATACTTGTTGAAGACTGTGAGATGGGTACAATCCTTCAAAACAGCGTCATCGACATGCTTCTTAAAGACTGCAATTTTGACATGCTCCTTGCTGCAGACATCTTAGCTTCTCACGAATCTCTGTTTGGTTCCCAGAAAGTTTCTAATGGAGACATGCCAGCTTCCCAGGTGCTACATGATCTCAAGACAAGTGGAGGGAACCACCAGCAAAAGTCCCTCAGACTGCAGGACCAATATAAGAGCCAGAGCCAGAGTGTTGATGAGAAGGAGAACAATAGGAAGCCTGCCCTGGGAGAGCACAGAGAAGGGTTGGCAGGATTGAAGACCTCACAAGCCAGTGGGATGCACATTGCCCAGGATAAGAAATTAGAGTCCTTAAGAAGCAAGTCCGGCCAGCATGAACAGAAGGGACAGGTTCTTCCAGAAAACCTTTTCAAAAAAGGGACGAGGTGTTTTCTGCAATGGATCCTCCCCAGGAAAGGACTGAAAGATCCCCCACAGAAAGGCTTGCCTGCGCCAGCCCCTGCCCAAAGCTGGGAACCAGGCAAAAGCAGATCACTTATGGACAACAGAGCTGCTGAGGCTCAGGTGCTCATGACAGCTGTGAGACAGAGTCTCGAGGAAAAACTAGCATTCCACCCTCGACTTGGAGCTTCACAGTCCCATTGGTGCAGAGGAGAACTCCAGGCTCCAGTAGGCCCACGTCTCTGCCACCAGAGGGTTCTCTACTACAAAGAGCAGAGAGGAATGATGAGAGAGATGGCCGATGATCGCCAAGCCACCCTTAGTGGCCACAACTCTTCTAACAAGCGTGGGTGGACCACAAACAGGGACAGCAAGGGGGCCTTCCCACCCAGGGACCCATGGTACCCAGGCAGATGCGGCCAACACGCGCTGACAGTGGCAGAGCTCTCAGGCTGCCCCCGCCACTGCCCACGGCACTGTCCCCTTCGAAACTATGTCTCCTCTGCTCAATCAGTGTGTGCTACCCATGCCTTTCCTGCTGGCACTTTTCTCCAAGAAAAAATGAGTACACTGCGGAGAGAGACTTTTTGTTCTCGTGTGAGCACATCATCCTCTGTGTGCTAATGGCTTCTTCCTCCCCAAAATCTGTTTCCTGAAATATACATTTTTTTCCTTACGGAAGCTGGTGGCCTCTGTCTGTGACCTGCAGGGGGAAGAGAAGGGATCAAGTCCCTCTCTTCCCCAGGGAGGTTGACTGCAGTGAGGCACTCCCGCCCCACTCCATTCTTTCAGCACAACTTGTTTCCATAACCCATTATTACAAAGGCAAACAGAAGCCTTCAGGAGTTGTGAAGATGAGCAAAACTCTAAGATCTGGCTCAGCCCATCCTGTCCTGCTTCCTCTATACCTTGAAAGTCTGTGGTCTGTAGGGGTGGGTTTTGCAGAGGCTGAAATACCCTCAGTCACCAGAAAGTGTCACCAAGTGGGGAGGGGACTTTGGTGGTGCTGCTGGCCTTGAATGGGAGGTGTCTCCTGCCCGGGAATGCTTGTCTCATGAAAGCAGTCAGTGCACAGTGTCCCCTCCCCTCCCCTCTTAAGCTCTGGAGCAGCTCTGAGGGTGTGCAGGTGGGGAGCACAGAGACTGCTAAGGGCCCCTGGCGTGCCTCCCCCCCTGGGGGAGAGTGACCTGCTCAAGGGCACCCGCAGTTCCCTTCTGGGGAAGGGAGTAGGACATGACTGTGTATGCAGTTACCATATGACAGTGGGACACTGTGCACTCGGGCTGAGATGTAGGGGAAGGAGGCAAAGTGACACAATGTGCCTATAAAGTAGACAGTGCCCAAGGAGCCCCTGGCATCCCACCACCATCTACAGGCCCAGAGGGGAGGAGAAATTAGGGGTCCAATGGCACAGGGTGTCCACCCCTTGCAGCTCTCAGAGCCAAGGAGAGGAGACACCTGTAGTTGCTACTCAGAAGTCCAGGCTAATGGGCAGCAGAGTCGTCAAGCAGGAAAGGTTGACCTCTCCACAATCTGTTTCATCAACTTGCATAAGACTGGGGATCTCGGGATGCAGTTTGTGAACTTTGCTTACACACATGTCCCATGAGGGACTAGAGCTCACGTGGAGGGGTGGAATGGGCACAAGCCTCCTCATGCCGTGGGTTCTTCCTGAAGCCAGGTCTTGCCTTTGGGCTCCAATCCAGAGTTGCCTCCAGGGTAGGGGCAGCAGACACAAGGCTTCTAGGACCTGTGGGAGGTGTGGGACCCAGGGCAGAGAGTGCCATGGGTCCTCAGGAGCTCAGGAGGGTGTGGCACAGGGTGGGGACCCTGAGCCTGGCTACAGCTGGGTCCTCGTAGGGGATCAAGGATTGATTTCTGAGAGTGTGGGGAACTGGATGTAGACCCCACAATCCTATCAGGGGAAGTGCCACAGATGGATGGGGATGCTAATGGAACATCAAGAAACGGGAAGGAAAAAGTCCCTTTGCCTGTGTCCTGCCATGAGGTGCACTAAGGCCAGACATGGAGAGCCCTACACTGAGAGCCCTGCACAGACATGACACATAGAGACTGTTCACAGAGACCTGTGACAGGGCACACAGAGACCCCCACTGAGAGACCTCACCCAGACAGACCCCCAAGAAACAACTCATACAGAGACCTGTGACAGAGACCCACACTGAGACATCTCACATGAAGACTTCTCTCGGAGACCTCCTATGCAATACTCATAGAACTGGCACAGAAACCTGAAATTCTGGAGGAACCTGAGCTGTTAGCATAGGTAGGTAGCTAGTTATTAATAAAGGAAAGGAGCAAATGGGATCAGGCATTAAGCCTAGTCTACTAGGGAGCTGAATTGGACATTAAGCTTGAGTCACTAGGAAGCCACAGCAGTATTCACAGGGGACAGCCACATCCTCTGCTGAGGGGGCTTAATCCCTGAGGGAGCAGAAAGAATCTGCTTTCCAATCTCTCCAGGGGACAACCAGCCATTACCTGGGATTACCGAGGGTCGGATAAAACAGCAGGGGAAAGCTCTCTGCTAGGCACATGTGCAGTAGAAACCAAGATGGTGCAGGGGGAGATGAACACATGTGCAGTAGAAACCAGGTGACGCAGCAGAACTGCGTGCACTGTAGGGGCCAAAGTGGTGACCACCAAAGGGCAGAGTCTAGTCTGGAAACATCTGGGGAAAAGATCAGATCAGATAAGGGCATGAAACCCCAGGAGATCCAGGAAATGGATTGGTTAGGGGGAGGGCCCAGCACAAGCTTGTGAAGAGCTAGAAAAGAGATTGGTTAGTTTGAAAGAAAGACTGCTGTCTTCCAAGTCTGAGGTAATATAATCAACACTTAACAAAGACCTGTCTTGGGAGCACGCATTCTCTCTCCATAGCAGCTGCAGGACTCCAAGCGCAGACCCAAGTGCAGGCCTGGCTTCGGCAGCACAGCACCAATCACAGAGCAGCCGGGAGCAGAGACTATGCTGGGCTCCCAGAGCCCAGGGTGATGGCATTTCACTTCCAGGTCCTGGCCCTCCTGGTGGGCACTTGTGCTCACCAGGCCCAGGACTTTTTCCACAGCCAGACAGAGCTAAGCCACCTGGTTGCAGATTAGACAGTGGGCACCTGGAGTGAAAGCGAATTTATTATTCTTTTTCACTCCAGTAAATCTTTCCACTACACCTCACCCCGCTATGCATGGGTCCCTGAAATGCTTTGCTTGTGATTCTGTGGAACAGCCCTATTTCCACCAGCAAGAGTCACTTAGCAAACTGACAGTACAGGAGGAGTATCAGGAACTGCCCCACTGAGAACCTGGAGACACTTGGAAATTGCCAGCATTGCCCCAAATGGGGTTCCCTACTTGGAGAAATGCTCGGGAATTTTTGTCCTTTTGTAATGTCATTCTGAATCATTGATTTAAGTCCTGGTTTCCTTCCCATCACTCTTGGTTCTCTGTACATTTTCCTTTATTTCACTTTGCATAGCCTTCACTTCTTTGTTTTGCAACCATACTCAAGCTTTTCTGTAAGCATCGTGATTACCAGTGTTTTGAACTCTGCATCTGATAGGTTGACTATCTCTTGATCATTGAGTTCTATTTTTGGAGCTTTGATCTGTTCTTTCATGGGGGCCATTTTTCTTTGTCTCAGCTTGCCTGTTAGGTTGTAAGGGGCAGAGCCTTAGGTATTTGCCAGGGTGGGGCAACCCACATTGCTGCATTGGGATGCTGTATGTGGGGGAGGGGTCTGAGAAGGAACAATGCTGCTTGCTCAGCTCTCTGCTGGCTTTCGGCCACTTCCCCCACTATCCACAAGCAAATTGAGCCTTTCTGGTTCTGATTCCTGGGTAGCTGGGTTTCTGTACATCCCAGGACCCAGTGGGTCTCCCCAATGAAGTCTCCTGTGAGGGTGGGAATTTCTCCCACCACCCCAAACCCCACAGGTTTTTACAGTCAGAGGTTTTGAGGCTTTATTTCCCTGCACTGGAACCCTGGGTTGTGCAGTATCACCGCCCAGTTGTTTGTTCTGCTTTATTCATAAGCCAATGTGGGACTGTCTGGTCTGCCCTCCATTATCTCGCTGCCCCAGTCATCCAGCTGTGGCCTTGCCAAGAGTCTTCTCTGCCCCTACTGCCCCTCTCCACCCTCCTACCAGTCTGGATGACTGTTCTTTAACTCCTTGGTTGTCGGACTTCCATACAGTTTGATTTTCTGGCAGTTGTGGTTATTTTCTGTTTTTAAACAGAATTTGTTGTTGTCCTTTTGGTTGTGCGAGGAGACAAAGTTTATCTACCTACACCTCCATCTTGGCTGGAAGTATCTCGGCACATTTTAATCAAGCTGATCCAGAAGCTCAGAAGGAAGAGAGAAGGCAAATGTGTGTCCCACAGCTTAACACAGCTGCTTGCATGTTTGCCTATAAAAAAACAAAAGTCAGCAAGGAGCACCCAACTCTTGCAAGGCCCTGGAGCCCTCCCTAATCTCTGCAGATATTTAGTTCCAGGGCTTGCAGGTCACAGAAGCA
>VMDR010029749.1:0-12622 GCA_007922815.1 Macrotus californicus
AAATTCATGGATCTATATTTCCTTACAACTAGAAAGGGCCCCAAAGGTCATTATGTCCAACACCCTCAAACTGTGAGAAGCAAATGTATAGTACTTCATGTTCAAATATTTATAAGGACAGATATCACATGTTTTTCCAATAATATATTTTTAAAGGATAGTTAATGATTTTACAGTTTTCCAGAAGCTAGAAAAGATGAAATGTATTACTGCAAGAGCAGAATTTCTTAATAAGCATGCCAAGAAGAAAGAGGATTCCAAAAACAGTTAGTGTAATATTTTAGGTGAAAATAGAAATTGTCCTTAAAGATTTTGGGAATTTTTCAAGTGCTGTTGGTCCAGTTTTTCCTCATTTTCTTATTTTTATTTCCTTACCTAGTTCTTATCCACCTCACCTGTATTTCAAGAGAAAAGCCAAGAACCCGGTGTGTTCAAATTGAAGTCTCAGGAGACACTTGGCCTAGGCCCTGTCCATGCTGACCAGGATTACCACTGGATCAGTGGTCAGAGTGAGCATCTGGGGAGAGCTGATAAGGATGAGCACAACCCCAAGTCAGCAGCGCTGGAGGAAGTAGAGATAGTGTTTCTGAGAGGCAGACTAGCTTAGTGGCTGAGACTTCCTTGGTTTGAATTCTGGCTCTGCATTTCCTAGATAGGTGACCTTGGACAGTGAGTTAACCTCTTCATGCCTCAGTTTCTCATTTTCAAAATAAGGATACTAATAGTCTCTACCCTAGAGGGTTGTTATATTGATTAAATGTGCTAATACTTGTAAAGCACATGAAACAATGCTCAGAATATACTAGGCACTGCATCTATAGGTGTTTCTTTAAAAAAAATGGTGTTAAAGTGATGCGATCATATTTACAAATGGTATTTATTAATCAGAAATATGAAACACAGCTTCAGCTCCACACTTCCATGAGAGAACCACAGGGGTGAATCGAGGCCAGTGTTGGAACCCTGATAAATATGAGCGGCCTTCTCTGAATGCAATTGAGACTCCTGATTACCCTTCCAATGAGAGAAGCACATTAATACAAATAATTCAAAATTCGTAATTTTGAAACCATTTCATTGAATATTTTACAGGATAATTTAAAAACATGCATTTGGGATTCTGAGAATCTACCTTAAAATAATGCAGTTATTGCTCCTTATTCTTGAGTTACTTGGACACTGAATTGAGGAGCATGGGAAATAGACAATTTTGCCCCCCAACCCCAATCCTTATCAATCATTGCAGGGAAAACATTTGGACCAGAGGGTGGTGATCATGCGTCACAATATAAAAGACCATTTACTTTGTAAATTTTAGACACTGGACAGAAATTTAAGAACAGGGGAATGGGAGTGGATAATGCTGGGAAAAAAAGCAAGATGGACACAGACCGTGCCCGCCCTCACTGAGCTTGCGGTCCTCAAATAAAATAGTGAGGCTGCAAAGATGTAAAATGTTCCATCCCATCCTTCCCAACTCCCTGCTTAATGCTTGCAGAGCCACGGACATATTAAAAACGACAGCATTGAAGACAAAGAATATGGGGAATAGTCTGTGTTCAGTGACAGCAAAGGCTCATCGGCCAGCCATGAGCACTGTCAGGCAGCTAGTTCAGAAGACTGCCTTGAAGAGGCTGGCTGAAAAAAAAAAGAGTATTGAATGTGAGAATTTCCTTCTTCACGTTTTTAGTTTACTTGACCCCTTTTGCCAGATTCTGAATGCCATTGTGTGAGGGAGAGCATAGCATATTCCTATGAGACTGAGCTCTGACGTTACAGAACCCTGCAGTGTCCCACTTGAAAGCTGTGTGACATGGCGTCTGTTTGTTTTCAGCCATAAGCCTGTGAAGTGGGGATGAAAATTATTATGGTGATCTCGCAGGCTCTTTAGAGACCAAGTTAGATGATGCCTATAAAGTGAATAGGACAATGTCTGGCATGTAGAAAATGTACAAACATATTATCCCATTGGAAGTTGGCATCTGCTCTGATGCAACCCAGAAGATCTGACCACGGGCCCCTGTCTCTCATCAGTGTTCTTAGCTGTCTAATTTGACTGGGGCTGTCATTTTGCTAACACCTACTTGTATCTTCTATGGAATGGCAGTGATGCTCCTTCAAGAGAGTAACTGGGTAGATTTAATGAGATGATTGACTGATCATGCTCTGGTAGCCCCACAGTTTAGGGCAAGGGCTTCCCAGGTCTAGGTTGTGAATACTTATGTTAGGCCTTCTTCAAGATTTTGGCTTGAGCAAGTGGTAGGATGGAAGAAAGAAGACATTTGAGGCCTGAGACACTTCCCTGTACCGAGGTCAGGGAGAGGAGCAGGAAGAAGCAAAGCAGGTTGAGGAGGACTGGCCAGGGAGGAGGAGGAAGAACCAAGACAGATTATTGCTTTGCCTTTTCTCTTTCATTAAAACACCTTTCTTCATCCTGTTCCATGTCAACATTGTCGTGCATATTCACGTTTCCCTTGACATAATAAATCAATAGCACTAAAATATTATAGATGTACATTTTTATCTCTACAGCTAAATATTCAATAAGGCCCATGAATCATTAATCTTAGTTTGTCTAGGTTGTAAAACACTAACACTTCAAAATATTACAGAAAACGATAGTACTTTGTAGGTTATTCGTTATCACTTATTAAGTATGTACTTTGTCTCAAACATTACGTTAGCCCCTTTACATGTCTGGTATCAATCTATTCTTGACACAACTGAATTTGGAAGGTTCCCATTTTACACATGTGGAAACTGAGGCTCAAAGGGATGTAGTGATTGGCCCAAGTTCTCAGTGGTAAGAAACTAGACAGTAGGATTTTCTCACTTCTCAGACCATGTTCTTAACCACGGTCCCACACAGCCTCTCTGCAAACCGACCGAGGGACCATACTGAGCTACCTTCTGTTGCTCTAAGATTTGGCAGTGAGACAATTAAGGCTGCTTTTTGAAAAAAAAAAACCCTGTAAATCAGCAAATAAGGAATGAGAACAAAGATAGGTGTGACAAAGCTGAAATGGTTCCTAGGGAAGTAGAACTCAGCTATCTATGTGAAGCTGTTTGGACACCTAAAGAACCAGCCAGGCCTAAAGGGATTAGTCACCAATGGAAGCTAAGGAAATGAGAAGCCCCCTAGAGGCACTGTGGGCAGGGCCCGTCCTGCACGCAGGAGGAGCTGCTGAGGCAAAGACCCCCAGTTCAGAGCAAAGGCCGTCTGAGCCCACTGGTGGAGTTAGGCCTTCAAACATTCACTCTAACCACATTTCACACTCACTAAGCCGTCTTCTGATTACAATTTTCTTTTCCATGAAGGATGAAATAGAAGCAGAAAATGTGCTGACCACGTGGACTTTGAATATCCAGTCTCTTGGACAGGGATTTCTCTGTGTAATTTAACAGATCCACTCCACGCAGAAGTTGCTGATCATTTGGACTCTAGGTATCTCAGTGCCTGTGATCGTCATTCCTCTTTTTAAATTAATAGATTGGCTTCACACAGGAAGAAAAAAAATGCTGATCACATGGACCTGGAGTGTTCTGGTTCCAGTCACACTCATTCCCTTTTGCAAATTAATCAACTGGCATTCAGGTTTTGTAATCCCTTTTGTAAGTGTCAGCCCTCAGAAGTGATGCTCTAGATTGACAATATCAGGAGGTATTTGGTTAGAAGGCCTCTCAGCCTAATTGGGTGGCTCATTCATCCCCATTTGCCCAAGATTATCCTGGTTTTAGCACCAAAAATCCCACAGTTTGGGAATGCCTACTATCTCCGGAAAACCAGACCAGATTGCTGACTGCCTTAGTTTTTAAAACGGAAGGTTTTCGATCTCAGAAGCCCCTGAGCCAGGCAAACTGAGATGGTTGATTACCCTATAGCCTAGCCACTTGCTGAGAAAAACCCAACATTCACCACGTAGTGGAGAAAAAGCCAAAGTGCTTCAGAAATTACCTGTATATGCAAAATTCAAGTTTCATATCTAGTTTTAGAGGGACCTTTAAGCTGTTCCTGTCTCATGACTTCTGGATATTACACCACATTATAATCCATGAGTATTTTATTTTACAGCTCTTCTACCTAAGATATTGATTTTACAGGAGGCAAGCTTTACACTAATATACAGGGGTTAAGACGCTTGTGTTATTCTTGGACCACGTACAAAATGCAGTACCTTCCTGGCTGAAGACAGTCCAGGTTCTCAGTATTAGATCCCAAAGCCATTTGCCAGTTGCTACATGGTGGTGCAATATGGCCTAGAAGAAGTTTTGCAAATGGAGAGCTCCCCAGCTACATTTGCTGCCATACCCTTCCCTCCACCACCCAACGGGAATAGGAACAGAGTACGTTTGAGAGACAGAAAAACATCCAGGGAATGACCACCCACGATAAGTTTTTATTCACCATTTCTTCCAATTAGCAATTTTGTGTTAACTTCCCTGTCCCATTTCACTCATCTCTGCTCTAGCATTCAACCTAGCTGACCACACTCACTTCTCCAGGCTTTTCTTACCTCCACAATACTTCTCTTTCCTGGTTGTTCTTCTACTTTGAAACTTTCTCTATACCCAACCTCTAAATGCTGATTTGTCCAGACTAACTTCCAGGATCTCTTCTCTTTGTAAAGCCACACTGCTCAATATATAGCCATTAGCCACACGTGACCATTGAGCGATGAAAATGTAGCTAGTCTGAAATGACTACACCACATTAGATTTCTGAAACTTAGTATGGGAAAAGTAAGATAAAATATTGTTTTTACATTGATAAGTGATGGAATGACAATTACACAATCCATTGGTTTACAGAAGATATTAAAAGTAATTTATCTGTTTCTTGTGACTTTTTAAATGCAACTACCAGAGAATGTAAATTTCTGTATGTGGGTCACATTCTATTTCTATTGGACAATGCTGCTAGAAAGCCTCCTCTTACATGGCCTAAACAACCCTCCCAAACCGTTAGATTGATAAACCCAAAGTTTCATTTGACTTTTTAAAAATATATCTCCACTTAGACATCTCACAAATTTCTCATACTTGGTTTGTTTGAATCTTATTTTTCCTTGACTTGCTTCTCTTTAATCTATCTTACTGTACCAAAGGCTTTCCCCCTAAAAGATGCTACACAACTGATTTTGAAGATGGAGCAAGGTGCCATGAATGGGCTTTAGAAGCTGGAAAAGGCGGGGGATAGATTCTCCCTCACAGACTCCAGATAAAACCAGCTTTGCTTACACCTTGATTTTAGCCTTGTCAGAGTCATTTTGGACTTCTGCCTTTGGAATTGTAAGAGAATGAATTTGTGTTATTTTAAATCACTGTATTTGTGATAAAAATTTTCTAGCCATAATAGGAAACTAATAAAAATAAAAGTACCCCCGCCCCTTGTCCAATTGCCCCAAGACAACCATTATCAAATCCTGTCATGTCTACCTCTGATTACATTTTAGGCCAATCCATTTCTCCCTATCTCCATTGCTACATTAGGCTGGGTTTATGGAATCAGCAACCTAGCTAGTCTTCCCTTGGAAGAATGGGTTAAAAATGGCTGCCACGTCTTCATCAAGCTTCCCATCAAGAAGTGGAGTCTATTTCTCCTCTCCTTGAATTGGAGAATAATCCTGAGCTGCTTTGACCTATGGAACACAGTGGAAGTGATTGTGTGTAACTTCCAGGGCTGGGCCCTAACTGAGATTTAGCTTCTGCTGTCACATGCATGGACTGTTCCCCTTGGAAGCCAACCACTCCATAAGACCTCTGATTAGCTCCAAGGAAGCCCAAGGAAGTGTAGGAAAGGAGGCTACATGAAGAAGCACCAAAGTGCCAGATTTATGAGTGAAGCTTTCTTGGATCTTCCAGCCTAGCCAAGCCAGCAGCTGAAAACAGCTGAGCAAAAGACCCAGCTGATATCTAGCTAAACTGTGCCTGAATTCTTGACCCACAGAAACTGGACCAAATAGAATGATTGTCATTTTAACTGTCTAAGTTTGGGGTAGTTTGTTACACAGTGATAGGTAACTGAAACACTTCTTTCCCACTCACGTGACTGCTCTACCCCACCTGACATGACACGTAACAGCTGATGCGGTCATTTTACAGTTATTTTGAGGATCACTCCCTTGCTTCCCATAGCACTTAGAGGAAACGTGAACCTCCATCCTCTGTCACTCTTCCCATTGATCCCTGGAGCCCAGCCAGGAAGACATCACACACTCCTCTAGTTATTTATGGTCTAACAGCTATTCAATTAGAAATGCACTTATGAATTCAATTTCTCTTTCTGCAGCACAGACAACATGCAGATACTGAGCTAAGTGGTAAGGACAAAGTGGGAACCAACAGGCCTAGGAGATGGACACAAAGCAAGAAAAGAAACAATATTAAAAAAAAATATTTTACTTTTCCATTTTTAGAGAGAAGGGAAGAGAAGGAGAGAAACATCAATGTGTAGTTGCCTCTCGCATACCCCATACTAGAGACCTGGCCTGCAACCCAGGGATGTGCCCTGACTGGGAACTGAACTGGCAACCTTTTGTTTGCAGCCCACACTCAATCCACTGAGCTACACCAGCCAGGGCAAAAAGAAACAATACCTTTAAACATCAAAATTGTGACAAATGCTGTAACAGAAAGCACATCTATGTGTATACATGTACACATGCACAACAATGTAATAAGAGGTACCCAGTTTAAGGAAGGTGATGACGGAAGGCTTCTCTGAGCAGATGATAACCAGACCTTGGCAGGTCTGATTAAAGGGAAAGAAGTTCCACATCCTTATTTCTAGACCAGGCTCTATGTTTCCAGATGCAAAGCCCAGAACAAATATCTAAGACAGGCCACTCAACTCCCTCTGCTTCTAGAGTCTCAGCCATCCTGACTCCATTTATTTTGCAAGTATACCTTGTTCACTTTCCTCTCCTCCATGTGCTGCCTCACTGTATAGACTCACGATCTCCAGCCACACATCCCAGTCCCCAGGACCATCCTAGAGGGCCCTTCTCTCAGGTAACCATCTCCTGGACTATTGTGCCACCTCAGTGCCAGTATGAGCATTAACACAAGCACTGGCAAAGCCAAACTCCAATGACCTTTCAATTCTGTTGGGCAGAGATTATTCACAATTACCATATTTAGGGGGTGAGGTAGGGCTTCTTTATTTTTGCTCTATTCCTTTTATTTATTAATAAATACTACAGTATAATTTTTAACTAACTTTGTAACCAGAGGTCTCTGGTCTCACTTAGTTGTGGTGGGAAAAGCAGCAGGAGCTCATTAGTATCAAAGTCACTTGGGGACATTTTTGCAGTGGGTGCCCTGGACCCTTTAATGCATGCCCCTCGGTACACAGAGGAGCATCTTCCCTAGCACAGAAATAACGAATGTGTAAAAGAGATTTTCAGCTGGGAAAGTCATCGCATGACTCATCGCCAGCATCCGTTCTTGTCAGATACTCATGCCACTGTATTCCAGGGTTGGCACAGAGAGGTCACTGAGAAACCATTTTGCAAAGAGGGTTTGTATAAACTGTGATTCTGGGAATTCACGTGATATGACTTCAGGGACACAGAAAGCACACCCACTGTTGGCTGGTGTAGAGTCTCTGTTGTCCACCATTAGAGCCTCCTGTTGTACTGTCTCCAGAAGATACTTATTAAAGTGTTTATGTCCATGGAAAGGTAGCACACTCTCAGAGATAGACAATACACCAGACCAGGCAACTGAAAACTCGAATTCTATTTCTACTCCTCCTCCACTGTGTAGTGTGACTTTGGGCAAGACTCTCAATGTCAGAGAAACCAAGACTAGGTTTCTCATGTGTGAAACGGAGAGACCAATATATGAATCCATCCATTTATCCTTGTATTTAATCTGCCAAAGAAGATTTATCAAGCACCCCTTGTATGCCGGCCCCTCTGCCAGGAAGTGTAGGAATGAGAATCATTAGCTTTTAAGGGTATCACCTTGGTGGCAGGGACACACACACTGGTCACAGGTGAGAGGAATGGCTGGTTATTAGGCAAGTAACCCATAGATGGAGTAGATTTTATAAGCAAAAATGAAGAGAAGTCACAGAGACAACTCTGTGTGTGTGACACAATAGAGAACAACAGTGTCCCAGTCAGAACCGTGAGGTTACAGCACGCTGTGGAAAAGGAAGGAAGGCACAAGATAAGGCATTTCCATTACTTTATTATTTTACCTAAACTAATGTGTCTTAGCCCAGAGGTCCAAGGTAAGGACAGCACTTGCTTGGGGTTTAGGAGTGCAGGCTCTGGACCCAGACCTAACCCCAATGCTTCTTGGTAATTTCATCACTTGCAAGTTATAAGCTATTGGGCATGTTACTTAACCTCTCCATAGCTCTGCTGCCTCTTTGTGACTCGTCCGTGAATCAGGTAATACTACACAAGTTAATACAGGAAAAGCACCTGGCAAAGTCCCTGGCTTAGAGTACAGGCTCAGAAGAAGTCAGAAAGCTCTTCACACTCTCTTCCTCTTTATTTTGTCTCTTGTCAAAGGAGTCCTGCAATTCATAACCCAAGTTGGACTTCTGTCCTATGTAAGAATGCTGGGATTTTAGGAATGGGGATTTACATATTTGGTGACAGATCACAATTTTCCAGATGGATTAAATGTCTGAGTCAAATGTCCAGTTTTCTCTAGCTCAGTCAATTAAAGCTGTGGAAAGAAAAAGCAGCAGCTGCCTATAGCTCATATTAAAATGACTGTTTATCAATTTAAAGGACACTGATAAGCCAGAGGAAATCAGCTTCTAGAGGGAGACTCAGGAATTTCTGAAGCCACAGCTCCTTTAGGTTTTGAAGGGCAAAAGTCTTGGATTCAGAATGATGGTGAAATAAGAAGGTCTGAGTGAATGAAACACCTGCTCACTGCACGAGAGATGAACAGTCTGTCTCTATGCTCTGCTGTAGATGCATATCTTGGCTTTGCCTGGCGATCTCCAAGTTCAGCACAAGTAGCAACCATCTCAGATTGCTTTAGTGTTCAGGCAGGGCAGCCCTGGGCAAAACACGGGTGGGGGCTGACCTTGGCCTGCACCACCCAGGAAACCCCAAGGCCACCACACCAAGTGGATGGTTACAGACCATGTTGGAGAAGTACCACCCTATACCTGCACAGCTGATTTTCCAAGAAAGGTGGAGGCTGGTGGTCAGTGGTCGCAGCCAGTACTTGCAGCAGACTGGCCTGGGTAAATCCCTCCCATTGACCTACCAACAGCAATCAAGTCTCATGTATAAGATGAGGGCATATTTGCCCACATGAAGGGTGCACCTCAAGTACCCTGCTTGGGTGATGGGAAGACTATGTCACTGGACCCTACAAGATACCTACTATACTAGGGCAAACACCAAGACAGGGAGTCATAGCAGCTCTACCTAATACATATAAACAAACACAAGGAGACTACTAAAATGAGCAAAGAAGCATGGGCCAAGTGAAAGAACAGGTCAAAACTCCTGAAAAAGAATAAACAAAATGGAGATATGCAATCTAACAGATGCAGAGTTCAAAACACTGGTTATAAGGATGCTCAAGGAACTTAGTGAGGATCTCAGCAGTATAAAAAAGATCCAGACAGAAATGAAGGACACACTAGTTGAAATAAATAACAATTTACAGGGAAACAACAGTACAATAGATAAAACCAGGAATCAAATCATTATTTGGAACATAAGGAAGCAATAAATAAACAATCCAAACAACAAGAAGAAAAAGAATAAGAATTTTTTAAAAAATGAGGGTAGCGGGATAGTGTAAGCAGCCTCTGAAACAACTTCAACTGGTTTAACATTTGCATCATAGGAGGGCCAGAAGGAGAAGAGAAAGAGCAAGAAATTGGAACTCTATTTGAAAAAATAATGAAAGAAAACCTCCCTAATTTGGTGAAGGAAATAGACATACAAGCCCAAGAAGCACAGAGAGTACCAAACAAGATGGATTCAAAGAGGCCCACTTCATGACACATCATTATTAAAATGCTAAAGATTAAAGATAAAGAGAAAATCTTAAAAGTATCAAGAGAAAAGAAGGTATTACCTACAGGGGAGTTCCCACAAGACTGTCAGCTGATTTCTCAAAAGAAACTTTGCAGGCTAGAAGGGATTGACAAGAAATATGGAAAGTCAGGAAAAGCAGGGACCTACAGCCAAGATTGCTCTACCCAGCAAAGCTATCATTTAGAATCGAAGGGGAGATAAAGAGCTTCCCAGACAAGAAAAAACTAAAGAAGTTCATCATCACCAAACCATTATTATATGAAATGTTACAGAGACTTACCTAAGAAAAAGAAGATCAAAACTATGAACAATTAAATGGCAAAAAATACATATCTATCAACAATTGAATCTAGAAAACAAACTAAGCTAACAAAAAGAACAGAGACAAAATCATGTACATAGAGAGCATTTTGATGGTTGCCAGATGGAAGGGAGCTGTGGGGAAATGGATGAAGAAGGGAGGGGATTAAGAAGAACAGATAGGTAGTTACAGAATAACCATGGGGATGTAAGGTATAGTATAAGAAATGGAGTAGCCAAAGAACTTATATGCATGACCTACAGACATGAGCAATGGTGGATGCATTGCCTGAGGGAGTGCGGGTTGCTGGGTGGAGAGGAGAAAAAAGAAAAATTGGGACAACTGTAATAGCATAATCAATAAAATATAATTAAAAAAGGTAAAAAGAATTTATTACAAATCACAAGGCTGATATAGTCTAGGACTGGGATTTAAACCTAGGAAATTTGATTCCAGGGGCTTAGCTATTAAATATCTGACTTTTTGGCCTTTCATTGTAGGTTGCCTTATGTGAAAAGAAAAACCAGAATATGTTTAGACTTTGGCCCAATGTATACAACCTATTTACTTCCCTAAATAGTATTTTATAAAATATCTATTTTATCAATAATTGCTGATGGTCTGTCTTTTCTGTTGTTCTTATATAAGGTTTTATTTCTGAAATTCCATTTCTGCTTTTCTAACTGTTCTTAAATGTTTTATAGGTTTTTATAGCATATATTCTATAAAAATATGGATTGTAGTCTGCCAGGTGTGGCAG
This sequence comes from Macrotus californicus, assembly GCA_007922815.1. Classification (NCBI taxonomy): domain Eukaryota; kingdom Metazoa; phylum Chordata; class Mammalia; order Chiroptera; family Phyllostomidae; genus Macrotus; species Macrotus californicus. Next base: position 11,087 of record VMDR010029749.1, read on the forward strand.
AATTCATGGAGGGATGAAAATATATAAATTTAAATTGTTAATTTTACATTTTATTTCTATAGGATGCTGTGCTTTCCCTTGCCAAAGATATGTTGACAGTTTGGATTTATAACAATGCATTCAGAAACCTTGAGGTTTTACAACAGAAAATAATGTATCATTAGGCACTCTGAAAGGATAATGAGGCATTTACTACTTCTTGCTCATTTTGATAAAGGTTTCTAGAAATAAACATTAACTTGTATGGACTTGGCATATGGATCATTCATGAAAGTAAGGAGAGAATGCACAATATAGTTAGCTGCTTGAATTATTTCTCAATAAATAATTCATGCTTCTAATTTATCAAACCATTTTCCTTCTCTTACAATATCTGAATTATTCTCCTTTCCACATGACAGGAGTATATTAGCATCAACAAGGACAAAGTTAGCAAAAAAAAATTTTTAAGTTGACCAAAGAAGCTATAGTCAAAATAAATAAAACAAAGGAAGTAGTCCTAGAAAAGAGAACTGTGTCACTCAAGGGAACCAATCCAATTTTGGATCTTTTCTCTTAGGAATTTGAATAGTTCTTTCCTAATGAGGTAATAAATAATGTGGTAGGGACTGCAAGTTCTACCTAGAGCTACATTGGATGGTAGGGAGAATGAGGCTCACATCTGGCTATTGTGGTCAGTAAGTGAAGATTTCCTGAGAGATCTCACCCTGAGTGGTAACCCTAGCACGTTTGTAAAGAGCCCTGAGCATCTTAATAAGATCCATATTATAGAGCCCCTCCTTCCACGTGCAATCATTAGAAATTATGTAATTTGTAAGACTTGCAAGTAATGTTTTATTATAGCATTATTTCCACCATGATTAATTACAAATCTTTTTTAAAAATCCATAGTGATGGGTTAATCTATTGTTTGGCTAAAATATACATGATTAAATAATAAGTCAATGGTTCTGCTAATATCATAACTCCTAATCTGGTCTTTATTCCTGTGAGCCTACTGAAACACATTTATAATACTCTGAGAGAGAGATATGGAAGAAACCATAACATTTTAAGTGATTATTGAGAATAAGCAACTTACTTTGGTGGGAGAATCACAGTAATGATGGGGAGAAGGGAGGAGTGAAACTGACAAAGAAAGTTTGGGGTCAATTCGAGTGTTGCTTAATGGGCATGAGAAGCCACTGGAGCCTTTGACTAGGACATGGTATGATTCTGGCTATTTTGGGGAAAGACAATTGAGCAGCAACAGGCATACAGATTGGATCAGAAAGGAAGGGGGAAAAGTAGATTTAAGAGAGATGACATTCATTAGACCCTGTTATAGGCCAGATAAGAAGATATGATGCCTAAACCAGTTGTAGCTACTATAACGGAGAGAGTTAAAACCACCTGGGAGAGAAAGAATGAGAATAAAGAGGAAAAAAGGAAGAAAAAAGGAGGGTGATAAACATGCACAAACACTAACATTGAGGCAAGTAAGATATACAGGTGGGGATACTGCAGGCAGGTAGATGTGAAGAACCCGAGGTCAGA
>VMDR010029750.1:0-12623 GCA_007922815.1 Macrotus californicus
ATGATCTCACCTTTAACTGAAACATAATCAACAAAAGGAAAAAGCAAACAAAATGTAACCAGAAACATTGAAATTAAGAACAATCTAACAATAGCCAGAGGGGAGGGGGGAGGGCACACTCGGGGGAAGGGTTTTCAAGAACCACTATAAAGGGCACATGGACATAACCAAGGGGGAGGGTGGGAGCAGGGGAGGGAGGTGGGATTGGCTAGGGTTGGGGGGGGAGTGGTGGGGGTAAAATGCAGACAACTGTAATTGAACAACAACAAAGTAATAAAATCTTAAAAAAAAAACAATCCTGGTTTTGATCTGCACTCAGTTGAATCTGCAAATGTGAACCCTGGGATATAGAGGGCTGACTATATGTTTATTCAACAAAATCAGCATGTAAGTAAACCCACACAGTTCAAACCCATGTTGTATCAAGGGTCAACTCTGCTATCCTTAACATTTCTGTAGTGCTTACTGTATGTCAGGCGTGGTTCTGAGAGATTTACAAATGGTAACTCATTGAAGCCTCACAACAACCCAATGAGATTTTTGCAGATAAAGAAACTCAGTCACAGAGAGGTTAGTGACTTTCCAAGGTCACCTGGTTAGTAAGTGATAGAGCCAAGTTACTCTGAGCCATTCTAGAGAAAGTGTCAGAATTTCTTTGCTCTCACAAAAATATTTCTCTTTTACGTTGTTTTTTTCCTGGAAACTACTTTCCTCCTGTCTCTCCGTGGAAGCTATTTAGAATTGAAAATAGCAGTGTTAAATAGGTATTGCTTTTCTTATTATAACATTCATGGTTTATTCCTTTGTTCCTTTTAGTATCTGCATAAGCTTTTCAAGAGAGACCATCATAAGGGGCAGTGCTACCATGAAAAACAGATTAGCCTTTATGCTGAATATGATCGACCAAACTTACTTCCATTTCTCCGAGATAGTACCCACTGCCCACTTGAAAAGGTAAGTCACAGCCTCCCCCACTCACACACTTCAGCAGGAGAAGGTGTCATGTGGGTAAGCTCTTGTTTGTTTTAGTTTCCCTGTCTCTGCTCACCCATCCCTCTTCAAGGTGAAGACTGTTGCTCTAGGTTTGCTGGGACATTCTGATGAGATGTAGAGGTCCTGTTGGATTAGATTTTGGTTAGGAGCTCAAGTGTTTCTGTGCCAGGTTTAATTGGAATAAAGATTTTTAATCCAGGGTGTAGGATTCACTCACATAGCAGAAACTGTCAGGGATCTCCGTCAATTTACCAGGATTGTCACAGGACCTGAGTCAGCCTGGGGAGATAGGCCTTGGACCCTGTCTGCTTTAAATACCCACCTCATGTGTTTCTGTATTTCTCTCTCCTGCTGCATTTTATTTCTCTAGCATACTACACCTGTCATAATTATAGTAAGTATATATACTAGCGTCTCTTTCCTACTGTCTTGAAAATTCTTCAAGGACAAGGAGTCTCATTTTGGTGAACCCAGTAACCAGCACACATTGGACACTTAATGTGTGTTGCATCATGAGTGAGTACATAAGTGACTAAATTAATACACACGAGGTTTTAGTTAGGGTGAATACAAACTAACAAGTTTTATGTACCTGCTGTTTCAAAATAAACTGTAATATTCCCTGTGAAGGTACTAGAAACTAAGCAATTTAAGGCCATCAGTATTGTTTCCCGTGGTTTTTGATAACATCTGGAATGCTATCTAACATCTACAAATGTCTTACTTAAATTTAGATAGCCATATAACAAATATTTTTCAACAAAACAAAAAAGCATTTGACCCATAAGAAATACATAATAAGAAGTTGATAACATACACCTTATGTGCACTCACTACCTACTTGCTTCTTCAGCCCATGATGATTAATTTTATTTACTTATTTATTTTAAATTGTATTTATTTAGTTTTAGAGAGAGGGGAAAGGAGGGAGAAAGGAAGAGAAACATCAGCGTGTGGTTGCCTCTCATGCGCCCCCTACTGGGGACCTGTCTGCCACCCAGGCATGTGCCCTGACTGGGAATCAATCCGGTGACCCTCTGGTTCACAGGCCGGCACTTATTCCACTGAGCCACACTAGCCAGGGCATTGATTAATTTTAAATGTATTAGATTTGCTATGAACCAGTGTCAGCTCAGTGGATTTTCAAAATCTAGTTAATGAAAAAAATACCCTGCCTACGTATGACTTTAATTTATGAAAAAAGCTTTTAACATTTTGTATTTGGACCCTAAGACATTTTCTCAAGAATACATTTGGAAATACATCATTTTACTCTACAAATAAAAGCAAATGTTCCCCTTTTTTCTAACTATGGAACCTATAATCTAGAAAAAGAATGAGAATCTTACTCTTTGTACAGTGCCCTTTCATTTGTATCTCATTTTTGAGAAAGCGTTGTTTCCAGGAGGACGTTGCTGTCTCTGGTTGAAGGACTCTTTCTCATTCATTGAACAGAGGAGCAGATGTGCCACCCAAATTCCAATATGTTTGTTCCTTACACTTTCAACCCATCTGGTTTACGTTTTTTCAGTCTACTAGCGTTTAGCAGAAAGTGCACTGCTCCTCCTAAAGGGGAGCGTCAGAAAATTTGTAAACTTGCCAGTGGCACTTCTAACACACAGGATTCGCTTAGAGAATTGTGCAGACCTCGCAGAATTTTTCTCTCATCCACTGAGAGGAACAAATGGCTTGTAAAGGTCGACACAAGCATACTGAAACCACTTTGTTTTAAATAGGTTTTTTTAGTTACCTCATGTTTTCCACTGAAAGAGAATTTTGAATAAAATGGATTAGAGATGGCAATGGTGAAAACACGCCATTATAAAATAACCAAGTCAAGAACCCACATTTTTAGAGCTCCTTAAATGGGCTTTTATGTTACAGGTCATTTAGACGACTTCTTGAGAGATGATTTTTTCATTAGGCTTCATTGTGGGAAATTTGTATATTTCCAAAATACATGTCACTATTTTTGCTCAGGTACCCAAAGCCATCTTAAAGGAGATATTCTTGACTTTATTAACTCACGAAGAATCTCATTCCTTTTGCCCTAGAAGTAGGAACTCTGTACACATTTGCCATCTTAGAAACTAATTCCTTTTATGTTTACTTGTAATATGAAAAATCTACCAATTCATAAAAAGCAAAGTAGGTTTTCCCCCAATAAATGTCTCCCAAGGCTGCTGACAGTAAAGTGAAGGCCATGGAGTTCATACTTGCCTGTTTTCTCTAAAGACAGACTCAGAAAATCTGGTATTTTTTTCTGGATATAAAGTTAAGAACTTAAAAATTTTAATGCCCCTCTCACCCCAGAAGTCTCTACTTCATAATATTTTATAAATTGTTTAGTCTCATAGATGCTTAGGTGGTATTTTGATTTTAGTTTTTATTTAAAATGAGAGGTGTTTAAAGTTTCAAGGCATTACTCAGAGAATGTTGACCTATTGTTCATAATTCACTTCTGGCAAAATAGCAACTCTGTCTTCCTCATTTCTGGTTGTTTGACTTTGCTGGAATTGGGTAATTGTTGACAGGAGAGGTAGGTTGAAATCTTCAAGAATCTAAGTCAAAGTTACTTAGAATTGATTGAAATCCCACAATCAATAGTATTTGGCCAAAAACTTTTTAGAGTCCATGACATGACATCAAAAGCCCTTTAGGGTTATCAAAGACTGGAATTCAGGATTTAAAATCACCAGAACTCTTAAATTCAAAAATTAATCGTAAACTTCTATGAAATTGTTCCGTCTAAAGAAGATACAGAGGTGGAAGGGATACAGGGGTGTTCAACCTTTTGGTGTCTCTGGGCAACACATTAAATACATTATAACATGTTATCACACACAAAAAAATCTCCTGATATTTTAAATACATTTACGATTTTGTGTTGGGCCACATTCATAGCCATCCCAGATCCCAGGCGGGCCCCTGGTTGGATACCCCTGATTCTACAGCAATTTAAAAAGACAATAAAATTGTTTATATTGTGCTTTATAATATGTGCTGTGCTTTCATGTACCTTATTTTTTATTCAGTGTAGTTAGGTGGATAAAGTCATTTTGTATATGACAAGCTGAGTCTTCAGGGGTTGAAAGAAACACCCCAACGGCTAGAGCTAGTAAGTCAAAGAACCAAGCCTTGGAACCCGGATGTCTTAACTTCAGGTCCTGTATTCCTTCCACTATGGTGAGGAATTATTTTTCTGGTTTAAAAAGTTAATTAAAATAGTAACAAAAACAATACTAAAGATACTTTCTAGTATTGCAAGAATCATGAAAGATACATTTTTTTTTTTAGTGAAAGGGAAACTTTATTGAGGCTCCAGGATCACAGAGTTAGGCAGAAGTGTAGGCCAGTGGAGGTGTCGGAGGAGCCTTTTTTAACCTTCTTGGGGTGCAGGTTGTTGGTATGGCCACACTTCTTGCAGCAGTTGACAGTGTGGGGGTGCAGACAGGCGTAACACTTGCGGCAGATCATCTTGTCCCAGTTGTACTTCTGGGCAAGCTGGCAGAGGGAGGGCTCAATGATGCCACAATGCAGGCAAAGCACCACGTGCAGGGTGGACTCTTTCTGAATGTTGTAGTCCAAGAGAGTATAGCCATCCTCCAGCTGTTTGCCTGCAAAAATCAGTCACAGCTGGTCAGGTCAGATGCCCTCCTTGTCTTGGATTTTAGCTTTGACAGTCTCAGTGGCGTCACTGGGCTCAGCCTCAAGGGTGATGGTCTTGCCACTCAGGGTCTTCACAAAGCTCTGCTGCTCTGTGTTTGCTGGGGAGGCTGCATGGACGCTACAACCATCGCACTCTGCCACCTCGTTTGAAAGATACAGATTTTTAAACTGTTAAACTGTCCTTTCTTCTATAATTTCCAGGTTTGGAAATCAGGCATTAGTTTTCATTTGCAAATCTGATTTGCTTATGCACAGAATAGTTAAAAACAGAGTATCCACTTAATAGCTTTAGCAAATTTATATCTGAATGTATGATCTCTCTTATCTATTAATATTAACAGGGTGTCAGTATTTATGAATTTGGAGAAATAAAGCTGGGAAATGTAAAGTTCGTAGATTTTCATTAAATTTAAAGACAAAATTAGGTAAAAGATGACAGGCTCAAGGCTAGGTAGAAATAATTATTTAATCTGTGGTTGATCAGGTTCCTGTTAGTTACCCCCAAACTTCTATGTTCCTTACCATTATACTAAATAAGAAAAAGAAAATTAAAATATTATTGTTTTGCACTATTTTTTATTCAATTTCTGTCATTATTCTTTTCACCTTTACTTTTAGTACTATTCTCTCTTTATCTGTGTGTTCTGTTAGCTTTAAAAATCTTTGTTTCCCTACTCATTCCTCTAGAGGGAGCACTGTGGCCCAGGAACATTCAAAAATCTAAAATAAGGAAGCATGCTTTTATGCTTCACTCATGTCGATAATAGAAAAAAATCTTTGTATCAGAAATATTTGTTTACACTTTACTCAAAACTTCTACAGATTATTCTAGAAGTTCTACTTTCTCATATATGAGAAAGGATCATTTAAGATACTATTAGGAACCAGTTGTAAAACATTTAAAAATCTGTGAAATTCACATTTCAGAGACTCCTTAAGCTAGGTGTTACACATCTGCTTGCATTCCAGACCATTGTTAACTTCTGGCTTGCATTTAGATATTTTTTGTACATGAATTACCATTTTTGATAGTACCCTAAAGAACTTTCAGCAACACTATCCTGTAGAATGTTCTGCAGCTGAGTATTTGAAATGTGGCTAGTGAGGAGCTGAATTTCTAATTTAACTTAAATTTAAATAGACACATGTAGCAAGTGGCTCAAGTCTTGGATGGCTCAGGAGAGCCTTCAGACTGCAAATTCTTTGTGGTTTGAGACAAACATGCTCTCAAGCATTTACATTTGCTCAAGAAAAGGGGGGGTGGTTCTGTTGGAAACTTCTGCTGGGACTTTTAAATGGCAGTAAATTTCCAAGTACATAATTGATTTATGGATACCTCTCAGTAATAAAATACTTGAAGCAGCATATTAATCTTTAATCACACTGTCCTGCTCTAAACATTGTTTCTATCCAATTGTGTTACCATTATCTGTTTATCTGTGAATGACAATCCCACTAAACCATAAACTGTCCATCAGCTAGCACAAATCAAAGCACTCAGTTGGTTTCTCAATAATTTTTTGTTGAAATAGTCCCTAGTCCTCCGACTTTAGGTTTTTGGCTTTTTCCCTTACTATTTAAATTTCTCACATGTGTATTCCTGAAGTTTCTCTACTATCATCCCAGAAGAGTCCAGAGTTGGTAAGGGCATGATGGTATAGAGAGAAGTAAACTATCTTTTTAATCAAAATGAATGAAGATTTTTCTAAGTGATAGTTAGGATTGGATTCAGCTATGAGTGATAAAAATCCCAAAATGATAGTGGCTTAAACAGAGTAGCAGTGTTCTCTGTCACATGGATGTCCTGGTGGAGTGTCCCTGCTGGTGGTAGCATGCCACCAAGTCTGAGACCCAGTCCCTTTTCTCTTGTTCCCCAACCTTGTATGACCCTGACCTCATGATGTGAGATAACAGCATCCATGCTTCCAGGATCATATTGGATGAAAGGACTAAAAATTAAAAAAGCAAAGGGTTCACGCATGCTGCTTCTTAAAGAATATTCCCAGAAGCTTCCATGTTTCTGTTTCATCTCCGGGGACATTAGTCACATAAATTTTACCTACCACGTGGAGGCTTAAAGATTTTTTTTTTAATTCTAGGCAGGTTCACACACACCTGACTGATTTGTGTATTTTAAAATGTCATCCTAATTTCATTGCCATGCCAAAGTAAGGTGTTATTTTTTTTCCTTTTTTATGTTTTATTTGGGTTTTACCCCCTACATTGATCTCTATGATTAGCGGTCCTTCTTTTTTTTAGTTGTTTATCTCCAACAAAAGACAGATTTAAATACATACTTTACACAATATTTTAAGTAAAAAATCAGAATGTCAAAACTAGCTCCTGCTTGTCATTTCCCAAGGAAGATTATTGAACCAAAAGAGCTAATTAACTTGAGCTGTTCTATCTCCTTGGTTCTTGTTTTTAAAACAAACTTGGCTGTTTTTAAATGACTATTATAACTGTGCAATCCACTAATCTTCCTCCTGAAACCTTTTTGCCTGCTCATTTATTGAAAAGAAATATATTTATTGCACACCTATGAGCCAGTTGTTTTGCAGAAAAGCACAGGGCTTGAGGTACTCATGGTCCCAGCCAACAGAAATCAGACAAATGGGAGTTTGTGAAGATGGGTGTGGGTGCAAGCAGAGTTAAGTGCCTGGGATCTGACCTAGTGTGGGCCCAACAAGGATTTGTCTGAAGGACTTGCCAGGGGTGGAGAGTGACGAGGGAGGGCAACATTCCAGGTCCAGGGGCCAACAGCATAGGAGCAGAACAGGGTGTGAGGTGTTGCTGCACAGAATGGCAGGGCTTCCGAGGCCACATTAAAGATTCTCCACTTTAAGTTGGAGCAGAGTAACACAGTTGGAGGGTTCCATAGTAGACGTGTGAGGTTCCTGGTGAGCTCTTACTCTTCATACTGCACCCCATTCAGATGCCGCCTCAGTGAAGCTGATGTCCTGTATCTGTGCACTTAGCCCATTATTCATGCTCCCTCTGGTCTTGGGATTCTGTGTTGTCACATCTCTGCCACCCTTTGGACCCTGCACTCCCTGGTGGACTCATGCTGCCTCCCTTCCTCCTTAGCCACCTCCTTTTCCTCTCCATTGCCCTTTGACATGTCGTCACCATTGGCAGCATTTGTGTTACTATCGTCTTTGAACCCCCATCCAGCCTGACTCTCTAGTGCCCAGCTGAGTGTAAATTTGTGCCAGTTCATTTATATTATTGAATTATTTATAATCACCTATTGTTTTATTTTTCCTCAAGGAAATGCTGTCATTTGTATATTCCCTCATTTCTTCACTTGATCTCCTTCTTGATCCTTCTGGATTGTTAGATGTGTTTTTTCTCTCTCTCTCACTTTTGACAGTTCCTTGAACAGAGTTATTTAAAACCCTTCCCTGCCCTGTAAGCTGCACAGTAGAAATATTCCCAGTATTTATTTATGTAATGAATGCTTACTGAGCTGTGGTACACTCCCTACTGGGCACATGCACAGTGGACAGCAGTCCTTTCCTGTAGCTGTATCTCGGTGGAGGGAAACAGAGTTTAATCCAGGGACTGTGGGTCAGTTGGGCAGCAGAGCTGTGAAGCAGCCTAAAGCAGCATAAAGAGAGCAAGCTCAGTGGGAAAGGGCCTTTCAGCATCTTGCTTTCTGTCTTTACTTATGGAATGTTCAGAGCTATATGTTACCACTTAAATTGCATAGGGGCCAGCACCTCTGTGAGGGATGAATGGGTGCAGCCACCAGTAAAACCTAAGATCTGTATTTTTGTATGTTTGCTTCTTTTTTTTTTTAAGTGAGGCAATGGAAAAATTCTTTCAAACTTGTGTGTTTTCAGTGACTCTATTAAACATTTGTTCTTTCTGGTAACCTATAGTAATATTTTCCCCTGCTTTATTTGAAGGCTCTTGAGATATGCCAACAGAGAAACTTTGTGGCAGAGACAGTTTATCTTCTGAGTAAGTAGTTTTCACTCATTTTGGCCCTCATAAACTAAGAAATGTGGTGACAATGTGATTTAAATTGTCTAGGAATTGACATAGGTTTTAAACCAAAGTAACTCAGACGTTAAAATCAATTTTATATAAGAATTTAATACATGGAAAAGGAGTGAGTCTTCACAGCTCAATAGAGAAGCAAGAGTTATTTAATAAATGCTGATGAGGTAACATATTAGTATTGTGTAATAAACAAATATATTGGCTTATATTACCACTACCTTGATAGAAATGAAATAATGTTCATTTCCAAGAATCATACCCTAAATAATGGAAGGAATGCAGTTGAATATCAGAGTTTTCAAAAGAGAAAAGTTTTTCATACGATATAGCTGTCAGTTGTCCCTGATCCTCTGGTTGCTACTTCTGCATGTATCATAGTCTTTGTACCATGTATTCCAAGAAAAAGAACTTAGTATCTTTTAACATTCCTCCAAAATGAACCACTTGCATAAAAACAATGTAGATTTTTGAAGATTTCTTAAGGAAGCTCTATGCAGATATTTGTAGCTAAAACACAGTTCATGTCAGGTGTTCCTCCAGCATCACTTCCCTTCCCTATAGCAGTAGGGTTTTTCCACTTCACGTCTTCCCCTCCTACAGCACTTCACTTCATTGGCTTCTTTGGCTTCTCTGTAGTGAAAAATAATTCAAATCTTCTGTTCTGATTAATGGTTATGCAGATTTTGGGGTGTTTAACAGCAAACCTAAAACTGTTCGTCAGTTCTAGGGCCTGCCTTCCTTAGGAAAAGTGTTTTGGGATGGTGTTTTTATTACTTATGTTATTGGGGTTCTAATCACAATCTCAAGTAGCTTATCAATTTACTTCTTCCAAACAGAGTGCCTCCCAAGAAATACTCTAGTAAGTTTTTGCCATAATGTCATATTGTCTTAGAAGCAGAAGAGAACTTGTAAGGAAAACGTAGTATCCTTCCTAAGTTATAAAATCTTAAAAATCATACACACATTTTTTTTTAAATGAAAGATTTTGTAAAGACACACTGTGGGAATAATATTTATAGGAAAAGCAAAATTCTATAGAAGATACAACAAATGGGATATAATTTTATTCACAAGCCAGCTGTGATCATTTGATAATGGCTGCCTAGAGCGAGGAGGACTCGCAATCATTACTAGTTCCTGCTGTGGGCCAGGGGCCAAGGCCAAGGGTAATAGCCCACAGCCAGGCAGTTGTTGTCCTTGCTCTGAGTAAGCGTTCTACATGTATTGTATTAAAAACTCATGGAAATTGTTATCAAAACCATTAAAATGCCAATAAATCAGTGAGCAGAATGTATGAAGATAATTAATCAAATAGAAGCATAGTTGGTAAGTTCTTTTATTTCATGAGGGTTATTGAAAGGCTTTCCCGTGAACTTAGAAGAGAAGGAAAATGAGGTGGCCTTCTGTTCATTGAATTTGCAGTTGGTATACACTATATCAGAAGAGTAATATGCAAAGCTACCTAAAGAGGCAGAAGGACTCCAAGGCCTTTATTTATAATTATTTTTTAATGTATTTAATTTTTTCATTTTTAATTGTTTATTGGGATGACATTGGTTAATAAAATTATATAGGTTTCAAGTGTACAATTCTATAATACATCATCTATATATTGTATTGTGTGTTCACCACCCTATGTCAAGTCTCCGCCCATCACCATTTATTCCCGCCTTACCTTCTGCTTCTTCCCTCAACCCCCTTTTCCATCCCTTCACCTTTTTTTTCACCCAGCCTTTTAAAAGTCTTAATTGTATCTGGGTGTGAAGTCATTCAAAAGAAATACAGGCCTATGAGAAGGAAGTCAGCATCTGACATACCTGGGTTCAGATTCCAGATCTGCCATTGAGTAGCAAATTACTAACATTTCTGTGTCCTCTTCTATAAAATAGAAATATTAGTATAACATACCTTGTAGGATTTTAATGATGATGAAATGATGTAATTTGAGTGAAGATCTGAAATGAGTACTCAGCACACAGAACACACCCAGTAAATAGCAGACAATTATTTTACCATGTTATGCTAATGTCACATAAAAAAATATGCTTTTATCTTAGCTTTCAAACTGTGTAAACCAATTACAAGGTATGCTGCTTCTTCAACAATCCTTTATTAAAATGTGCTAAATGAAGTATTTCTCACATCTTTGCCAGGCCGAATGGGTAATAGCCGAAGTGCCCTGAAGATGATCATGGAGGAATTGCATGATGTTGATAAAGCAATTGAATTTGCCAAGGAGCAGGATGATGGAGAGCTCTGGGAAGATCTGATTTTATACTCCATCGACAAACCACGTAAGCAGAAGAGCCATCTGCTGTCATAACTTTTTTCTCTCTGTATAGCTAGTTATGTCTACAGTAAGAATTATCAAGACGGGCTTCCGGCCAAGATGGAGGCATAGGTAGACACACTGTGCCTCCTCACACAACCAAAAGAAGGACAACAACAAATTTTAAAACAAAAAACAACCAGAACTGACAGAAAATCGAACTGTATGGAAGTCCGACAACCAAGGAATTAAAGAAGAAACTTTCATCAAGACCGGTAGGAGGGGCGGAGACGGGCCGGGCCGGGCGGAGAGGACTCCCCGGAGAGGACTTGGGCGCATGCGTAGAGCGGCTGACAGACCAGGGGAAGGCGCAGCGAGCCAGGAGAGGTGGCAAATGCGGACTGGGAGTCCCACTCCCTCATGCGTTTAAACCGGGAGGAACAACTAGGGAACGAGACAGACCCTACAACCCAGAGTTCCAGCGCGGGGAAATAAAGCCTCAGAGCCTCTGAAAACTCCTGTGGGAGTGGAGGCGGCGGCAGCAGGAGAAACTCCTGGACTCATCGGAGAGTGCGATAGAGAGACCCATAGGGTCCTAGAGCGTACACAAGCCCACCCACCCAGGAATCAGCACCAGGGGGGCCCAATTGGGTAGTGCAGAAGGTCACTGAAAACCGGCAGAGAGCAGAGCAACCGCCATTGTTCCCTCTTGGTCCCCTCCCCCACAAACAGCAGCAGTGTGGGTTGCCCCGCCCTGGTGAACACCTAAGGCTCCACCCCTTACTACGTAACAGGTGCACCAAGACAACAAAAATGGCCCAAATGAAAGAACAGATCAAAGCTCCAGAAAAAATACAACTAAGCAATGAAGAGATAGCTAACCTATCAGATGCACAGTTCAAAACACTGGTAATCAGGATGCTCACAGACTTGGTTGAGTTTGGTCACAAATTAGATGAACAAATGAAGGCTATGCTAAGTGAAATGAAGGAAAATGTACAGGGAACCAACAGGGATGGGAAGAAAAACAGGACTCAAATCAATGGTGTGGACCAGAAGAAAGAAACATTAAAGTACAACACAAGGAAGAAACAAGAATTCAAAAAAATGAGGAGAGGCTTAGGAACTTCCAGGATGTCTTTAAACATTCCAATATCCGAATCAGGGGTGCCAGAAGGAGAAGAGGAACAGAAAGAAATTGATAACTTACTTGAACAAATAATGAAGGAGAACTTCTCTAATTTGGCCAAGGAAATAGACTTCCAGGGAGTCCAGGAAGTTCAGAGAGTCCCAAAGAAGTTGGACCCAAGGAGGAACACCCAAGGAGGAACACATCAAGGCACATCTTAATTTCTTTAGCCAAGATGAAAGATAAAGAGAGAATCTTAAAAGCAGTAAGAGAAAAGGAGACAGTAACCTACAAAGGAGTGTCCATCAGACTGTCAGCTGATTTTTCAAAAGAGACCTTGCAGGCAAGAAGGGGCTGGCAAGAAGTATTCCAAGTCATGAAAGGCAAGGAACTACATCCAAAATTACTCTATCCAGCCAAGCTATCATTTAGAATGGAAGGGCAGATAAAGTGCTTCCCAGATAATGTCAAGTTCAAGGAGTTCATCATCACCAAGCCCTTATTATATGAAATGTTAAAGGGACTTATCTAAGAAAAAGAAGATCAAAAATAGGA
>VMDR010029751.1:0-12619 GCA_007922815.1 Macrotus californicus
TAAAAGCAGTAAGAGAAAAGCACTTAGTTATCTACAAGGGAGTTCCCATTAAGACAGTCGGTTGATTTCTCAATATAAATTTGCAGAGGAGCGTGGACTGGCAAGAAATATTCAAAGTGATGAAAAGCAAAGACCTACAACCAAAATTACTCTACCCAGCAAAGCTATCATTTAGAATCAATGGACAGATAAAAGAGCTTCCCCAACAAGAAAAAGCTAAAGGAATTCAACATCACCAAACCAGTATTACAAGAAATGTTAAGGGTCTTCTTTAAGAAGAAGAAAAAAATATGAATAATAAATTGGTGACACTTTAAATGCAAATGTATTAAATGCTTCAATCAAAAGATATACGGAGACTGAATGGATAAGAAAACAAGACCCATACATATGCTGTCTACAAGAGACTCACTTCATATCAAAAACCACACAGACTGAAAGTAAAGGGATGAAAAAGATATGTCATGAACATGGAAACAAACAAAAAACTGGGGTAGCAATACTTATACGAGACAAAATAGACTTTAAAATGAAGGCTATATAACAAGAGACAAAGAAGGACCCAGCAATTCCACTTCTGGGTTTTGTTTTTGTTTATAATCATCACCTGAGAATATGTTTTTTGATTTGAGAGAGAGAGAGAGAAAGAAACACTGATGTGAGAGAGAAGCATCAATTGGTTGTCTCCCATACGCACCCTCACCGGGGATCGAACCTGCAGCCTAGGTATGTGCCCTGACCAGGAATCAAACCTGCATCCTTTTGGTGTGTGGAATGATGCTCCAACCCACTTATCCACCCGGCCAGGGCCACTTCTGGATATTTGTCCGAAGAAACCCAAAACACTAAATCACAAAGACACGTGTACCCATGTTTACTGCAGCATTATTTACAATAGCCAAGATAGGGAAGCACCCTAAACGTCCATCAGTAGATGAGTGGGTAAAGAAGTAATGTGTGCACACAATGGAATATGACTCGGCCATGAAAAATAATGAGGTCTGGCCACCTGCAACAACACGGACGGCCTAGAGGGCGCTGTGCTGAGTGAGGTAAGTCAGAGAGAGACAAACGCCTGCTGACTCACTCACATGTGGAGTCTAGAAAAGAAAATAGACTAACGAGCAGAACAGAAATGGACTCTTAGGTACAGAAAACATTGTGACAGTGGCCAGACGGGAGGAGGGTCGGGGGCCTGAGTAAAAAGGGTGAGGGGATTGACAAGTACAAATTGGTAGCTACAGAACAGTCTTGGGGGTGCAAAGTACGGCATAGGGGACACAGTCAATAAATAATATTCTAATAACGTATGGTCTCAGATGGGTAGTAACTTTATCAGGGTGACCACTTAGTAAGCTATGTAATGTCTAATCACTGAGTTGTACACCTGAAACTAACATAATATTGGATGTCAACTGTAATTTTAAAATATTTAAAGTTAAAAAAATAAGAGATCATTAAAAAAATTTCCCTACTCTTAGTTCAAAGTAACTGTTAACTTTACCAAGTGTAAAATAAAAGTTAAGTTGTATTGGGTTGGTCAAAAAGTTTGCTTGATTTTTTTCCATCAGATGGCTCTAGCAATGCTTAGTTGTCTTTAATTTCATTCCGAACAATTTTGTTAGATTGTATTGTGACAGCTGTCATATCAGTGTGCATTTTTAAAAAAACATCAGAATTGGTGCATTTTTGTGTAGCCATTTTAATACTGAAGATGGAAGAAAATAAGCAACACTTTTGGCATATTATACTTTATTATTTCAAGAAAGGTAAAAACATAAAAAAAGATTTGTGCAGTGTGTGGAAAAGGTGCTGTGACTGATGGAACGTGTCAAAGCGGTTTGTGAAGTTTCATGCTGGAGCTTTCTCGCTGGACGATGCTCCACAGTTGGGTAGGTCAGTTGAAATTGATATGGATCAAATTGAGACATTAATTGAGACAATCAACATTATATCACATAAGAGATAGCCAGCATATTCAAAATATCCAAATCAATGAAGTTATTGGTGATAATGAAAAAATGTGTCTTTTATTTTATGGAAAAAACCACATGGACTTTTTAGCCAACCTAATATACAAATTAAGCTATTAAAGTTCTTTATAAATCAGTGTATTCCATACCTGGGTTAAGGATAAAGTTCTTCATTTCACACCAAATATTGTCATAGTAACCTCACACACACACACACACACACACACTCGTATATATTTGAAACTTCAAACTTCTTTCTAATGAAGTCAAGGTGGCTATGAATAAAAATAGATGTGTACCTAAAAGACACTCAGATAAATATTAGTAGTCAAAATATCTGACCACAGTAAATGCTTTACTTCACTGCAATTACATAAAATTTCATTCTGATTAAGTTACAGTTGGGGATTAACAGAGACAAAGCACCACGGTGCTGAAGTCGTTCTCAGCTGCTGAACTTGCCAGTTTGTTCTCTGCTTTCACTTCCGGGTAGTCCCTTCCTTCTAGTATTCATTCCAGTTCCTTCCCCAGAGCCTGTTGAAATCAAGGTCCTGACCAGAAACTGGAAATTCCGGTATGCCACATTTTAGGAGCAGGTTGTATTCTAAAGGGTTACTTATGGTCAGTCCATCTCCCTACAGACCCTGTCCATCAAACTGTCAATATCTTTAATGGTAACATAGCTACCACTGAACTTAGCCATAATTTACAACATTTCCACAGGAAAATGCACCTGAGATTCAACTGTGGGTTCCAGTTCCAAAGATGAAGGTCCTTCCCCATCCCCTAGTCCTTAATGGACATCCTTCGCCCTCTCCTTTCCAGCCCCAATTGCACGTTGGTGAAGGCGGGAGGGCCCCTCACCACGGATCTGTTATCCTTAGGATCTCTTCCATTGAAGGATGGGGATGGTACTTCAAGAGAGCCAGTAGATATTTCTTTAAATATCTAATCACTTAGTTTAAGTGTTTACCAGTTGAAAGAGTACATAAAAATGTAACTGTATGAGATGCAGTCATTGTATCTTTGGGAAAGGTGTCAACTTCATACAAGTGTGTGATTGCCTTGGCTTGCCTTATCTGGGTTACTAGGCTGAACCACATTCCTGTGGGCGAGGACGGGTTTCCCAACGGGGACAGATGTTTGCTTTGTCAATACGTGGGGTGGTGCGGATAGAGAAAATGGGGAGTTGCAAAGGCAGGCTTTAGACCAGAGAGGAAAATTTTCCTTTGGTTTCTGAAGCTGGGGGCCAGGCAGGTCTAGCAAGACACGCCAGGGTGTGTCTGGGACTGCGCAGCAGCACGCAGGATCCTACACGGTGCGATCCTGCCTTCAGCCTGGGGCTCAGCCGAGTTCCGGCCTCCGAGCCTCCCCTTCCCCCACTCCCGTTTAACCACTGGTGTGGAAACAGCCCTGGAATGCTTCAGGACAGTCACAGCCAACTGAAAGTCTGAAGACGGCTGGCCCTCCTCCCGGGCCCACCATGTTTTTCGTGGTAAAGAAGGTTGCAGCAGTAACCAGCAAAGTTCATGGTGAGGATGACTACCTATCACCTGCAACCACAGCCAAACCTGATGTCACCACAGGAACTGTGCCTCCTCTGCACTCACCATTTAGAGGAAAGGTTTTCAGATGGATGGACCTAATCTTAAAGGCACTTTGAAGGTCACTGGGGCAAAAACAATGTTTCTGCTTGCTAGAGGCAGATTTAGTAGGATCTGGAGCTCCACGTTATTATGCTCACGGTCTAAGACACTCGGTGCAGCCTGCACAGAAAACCCATCAAAGGATCTGTGCGGCTTGCATATCCAGCTTATGGTTAAACTTTAACATCTACAAGAGCACATATTTGTGCTCTGCATTTATTTTACTGCTCAGGGTATCTTTTTTTTTTGCATAAAGTGTATTTCTAAGCATCGAACCCCAATCGTAACACTACATTATGAGGAAACATTATCAACTTTCAGCCCAGTTTCCATCCAGGAACAAATCAGGTCCTAACTTAGGGAACGCCACAGCAGCCCATTCTGCCACCCACCATGAAAGACAGAGGTCCTGAAAATGCTTCTTCCCTGCTCTGTTGAGTGAGGTAGCCCCCAGTCTCAATTGGTGGTTCACGTTAAAGCAGTTGCTGAAATGCCTTTTACTGTCTAATTTAAATTGTCTTCTCATTTAACTGGCATTTGGATATTGTTTCCTTGTGAACTCTTCAGGCCTCTGTGCGTGGCCATGCCCTCTGGGAGGCACACTGGACACCAATGTGGGATGATGACACTGATGAACAAAGCCAGTGGTGACTGAGCTGTTGCTCCTGAGCGGAGGTCCCCGACCTTACCCATCCACCCTCGGGACTGCCAGGCTGGGTGGGCAGGGGCTGATCTGTGGCCACTTCATTAGAGGACTAGGCTGTTGTGACGAGCCCATCCTGGGGAGACACTGGACATAAAGAAAACGTCCTGCTGCTCGTGAAGAAGCCACATTCTCACGCTCTCCCATGGCTCAGGAAACAACTAGCCCCAGCCACGAAGGAACCTGAAAGGGGGGCAGAGGAGCACAATCCTGGTGAGGAAAACGTGCAGTGGGGAAAAGCGTCACCCATTTCTCGGGCTTTCGCTGTAGGTGCCCATTTCTCTGCATTCACGTGGCCTTCAAAAAGGGCTCACAGGCAGCCCAGAGGGCTCCTCCACCACTCCTCTGGAGTTTTATCATCCTTTCCACACAGAGGTTTGTGGCCAGAAGTTTCCACGGGATCACATGACCTGTTCCATCATCACTTGGCCTACCTGTTTAGGGGGCCTGCTATGAGCAAGGGCCCCGTTCTGGGTGCTGTGCACCGACAGTCTCATTGCAACATCATCAGTAACACTGAGTCTATGTTTATAGCCCCTGGAGGCGGCTGTCACAGCTACTCCCTCTGCCAATCCACTGCCTACTGGTGGGGCAGGGCGTGTGAGGGACCAGCCACACTAAACGGCTTTATCCCTTAGAACATCAACCCTCCAAACTACCCCCCAAGGAGCATCTTCCTTTCCCCTCATTTTGTCTGACTTTCTTCCCAGTCATGCCTGTCGTTGTTAATCTATGGTCCTCACAGCCCATCAGCCTCGCCCAAATCTCTGACATGGCACCTACTGGGGGAGACCTGGCCATGAATTTTTCTTTCCTCAGCTGCATTTGCCTGACGTGGTTCTGGCTCTCACAAGTCAGAAGTTTCTGGATGCTTAACAGAACGTGGCAGGAGCATGCATCCCACGCAGGAATGCGCTGGCCCACACCCCACCGATAAGGCTCCCTTAACACAGAACATAATAATGTTTTAAATATGTCAGACACTTGGCAGGCCCTGAAATGAAATAAATACTGTGTTCTGCTTTTTGTGAGAAGTTCAAAACCAGCCTAGTTTAGGTGGTTAGAAAAACCACCCCAAAGCAAAAGAATGACAAAGACTTTAAGATGTTGAACCTGAAAACTGGTGGGGTACCCAGAATATAAGAAGAGCTCTGGAAACTCAATAATAAGAAAACATATTGTATTGCGTGTTCACTGCCCCAAGCCAACCCTCTTTGTGTCACCGTTTATCACCTTTGCCCTCCTCCACCTCCCCACCCGCCTTTCCCTCCAGGAATCACCATACTATTGTCTGTATGAATTTTTATTTTTATTTTTTTGTATAATCCCTTCACCTTTTTAACCCAGCCCCACAACCCCCTCCCCTCTGACAGCTGTCAGTCTGTCCTCTATGTGACTGCTTTTATTTTGTTTGTTAGTTTATTTTGTTCACTAGACTCCACAGATGAGTGAGATCAAATGGTGTTCATCTCTCTCTGACTGGCTAGTTTCACTTGGCATAATGCTCTCCAGGCTGGTCCATGCTGTCCCAAAGGGTAACGGCAAGGTGAACCGGGGGATCCCTTCTGTAAGGCAGGGATAGCCTATAGAAAGAGAGTCCCTATTCTTAATCGAAGATTTATCTTCTGAGAGCAGCTGCCAAGAACCCAGGGATGACCCACAAGACCAGGGAATGTCCCTCTCAGTAAGGCCAAGCCGAAGAGTTACAGCTCAAGGCAGGTGAGGTGAAGACCGAGAGCTGAGGCTCAGGTTTCCCAGGCCTGGGTTCCGACTTTGCCGTCTACACTAGCTGTGGAAACCTGGGCCAGTCACATCCCATCTTTGGCCTCAGGTTTCTCAATGCGATCCCAACACTTCTTTGAGAGTATTTTGAAGGGTTGTTATAAGAAGCAAAAAAACAAAACAAAAACAATATCCTTACTGAAATATTAATGATGCTCACAGCATGACACCTTTCTTTGCAAAGCATAAGCTTTACAGTTTCAGGTTAATAGAAAATAGAATTCTCAACCACAATTTCTAGATCAAAAAGAAGTGAAATACTCATCTGGAAATTTAATGGACTTACGCTTATTAGATATGCACCTGGACTTGCACAAAAGTAACACGTCCCGTGAGGCCCGGGAGGGCGGCACTCACCGCATGGGTCACAGCCGTGCGACTAGTAAATGGAAACACATTCCCTTCCCTAGAGCCACCCTGACAGGTCAAAGGTCACTGCCAGATGGAGAGTGCACACAGTCAGCAGGGTGAGGGACCAGCAGAAGAAGAGCTGAAGTTGGATGTGAGGGAATGTGGTCTTTGAAACTAAAAGTCTATCTAATGCCACTGTCTCAGCTCCACCTTTTAAATCAGCTCCGCCTCCTCTCCATGCACGTGGGTGACACACTGCCTAGGACTCTTTTCAGCCCTGACTGCGAGATATAAATAACAGATGTCTCAAATTTTGACAAGCGGTATTCTAAAAGTTAGTTGTTCAGAATTTAAAACACATTGTACTGCAAGATTCTCCTATTATTTGCCCAATCCCACTTAATCCATAATGTGAATTAACTATGTTACTAATAGTATGTAATATGATCAAAAACTAAGTTAATAATGGTTAATAAAAAGATGAACCCAATTTCTTTGGCTCAGAGGCTTCCAGGGTAGCAGAGGAAGGTGATGTCAGTCCCCCTTCTGGTATGACAAGGACACTTTGCAATATTTGGAAACAGATGCCTTGGGCTTTGGCATCCTCTGACATTTCCTTCTCCTCTCATTGTCCTTGGGCTGTTCTCAGTCCTGCTCCTGCCTGCTCACCCCCCACAATGTTCCATTATGCAAGAGGTCACAACTGCCTCTGGCCACCTTCCTCCTAGTTTTCAGTCCAGGAATGTCGTCAATGCTACAGAGACAGAGCAAAGCCACACAGGCCAGCCCGGAGAAGCAACCTGCTGTCGTTTCCTCTGGAACATCCATTGCTTGAGAAGGGCAGATCTGCCATGGGGTTAGCGACGCTAAGCTGCCTGCCAGCCCCACCTCTACGTTCCCAGCATCTCTGCACATCCTGAGCATATCCTATTTGACTGTTGTCTGCTGTCTTCCCAATGGTGGCGACTTCAGGGCTCAAGGACGGGAGTGGTATGGCAGAGCAGGTGCCTCTGCGGAAACAGCGTTGTGAGTCTAAGCCTGCCCGCCCACCAGACAAAGCCTGTCTTTCGCATTTTCCAAGCAACTGTTCAAGTGTGTGCTCCAATGTGACCACTTTAGCTGTATTCAAACTTCATTTAAAAAACAACCCTGCTTCACATACCACCTCCCCCAAAACTGCCAAAGTTTGCTAGTTCAATTCTGATCTAATTATAATTTCAGAACTAAAATGATATGTCAATCAACTCTCAAAGTCCTAACAGTCCCTCCCTAGACCAAGTGATCTGACGCGAGTCTGGTGGCTTGGCAACGGTCGCTGCCCTGGGGCGGTTACGCAGCGGGGCAGGGCCACGTGCAGATAAGAGCATCTGCACAGCCAACCAAGACTGCCATCATTTGAGTGAACATAAATTAGGAAGAAACGCTGATGAAACACCAGTTTAAACGAGGTCCCTGTGGCTTGTTTCGAAACTCCATCTTTTAACAAGAAAGAACCTCATATGAGGCATCATTTGCTCATTCATTCAACAAATGTGTCTTGGGTTCCTCCTGTCTGACTGGTGCTGGGGAGATAGTAGGAGTAGAACGGCCAAGTACATACATCATCTCAGCCATCACAGACCTTTAGCCAAGGGGGAAAAGACAGAGAATTAAATAAGCTACTGCTATGATACCTGAACCGGCCTCCTTCAGGAAGTGACATTAGCACTAGGACCGGAAAGATAATGGAAGGTGGGGGCTACCGAGAGCCTGGGGTAGAGAACAGGCTGGAGGACGGTGGGCAGGGAGAGGCTAGGACCTTTCAAACCATGTTAAGGATTTCTAGGTTTATTCCAAGGATTATGAGAACTTCAGCAGCAGGTGACCTGTGCAGACCCCAAGGTGGCAAGATGAGAGGCAGCAGAGGTAACTATGAGGCTGACACAGCCGCTAGGGTGAGACAGTGGTGGCCTGCATTCGCGAGGTGGCTATGAGATGGGGAGAGGTGACGGGAGATACAGCCAACATGGCGTGGGGACCAACTGGGTGTGTGGGGTGAGGGAGAGGGAAGATGGAGGGAGACAGAAGACACGGGTGTGACTCCAAGTGACAGTCTGGGTTGAACGGCAATGAACTCCTGAGGCCCAGAGGGGAGCAGATTGAGTGGAAAGATCTAATTTAAATATATTGACTCTGCATCACGTTCAGGAGGCAGCTATGATACCCTGGGTCTGGACTTGGCAAAAGAGGTCTGGGCTCGAGACACAGATCTAAGGTTATCCTGTTACTCTGGAAGGTGACTAACACTAGTGGGGACAGGCCAGTGCAAAGGCCCGAGAAGCATCTCTTAGGCAACAGCTAGACACGCAGCCTGGAAGAGGGAACCGGAAGGGAAACACCCCAACGGGGCGGACTTAGTGTGAAGACCAGGAGTTACACGCCTATTGCCCAGGTCCCTCCTGGAGCTCTGGCTCCGAGAGTGTGGAGTGGATGTGGTCACCTCAAGACAACGGTCCTGTTTTTATTTTACCAGAACGCCTTTGGCAAGAACTGTCTTTTCATCTTCATTCCCTCACCCCGCACCACAAGTAAAGACAATCTAATTTTAACAAAAATTCTGACCTTTTAAAATTAAAAACTAAATGACTTCATATACCTCTGTCCACTTGAGCCAACAGAAGTATAACTGGTCTAAATGCAGAAACAGGAAAGAACGGGTCCTTTAACACAGTACTCAAGGTTGACACTACTGTGATCACCAGGTGTTTTCATGAATTCCTAAAGTCGGCTTGCCCCTAAGCACAGTTCTTCACCCAGTCGGCAGACATTTCTTACCACATCACTGCCAGAAGGGGCCCCCGCACACGCACTGAGAGCACCCCAGTACTGCACAAGGCCCAAGAAGCCACAATCAACGTGGGAAACAGCAATGTAATTAGAGATTCCTACCTCCCAGGAGTTTCGTTGTTTTCCACATAATTCTGTAAAAGTTTTGGTTACAAAAACACCACCACCAAGAACCTGTATGCGTGCTTCAATGGAGTGAACAGTCATCTCTTAAGACTCCCACTTGGAATGAATGAAACCCAGCACACTAATTCCTGAAGAAGACAAAGCTTTCCTTGACTCTCTTCTTTCTTTCTACGATTAGAAACATCCCTTTTCAGACTACTTAATCAATAAAATGTTCAGTTATTTCTTTTGGCTTAGGGGCTCGTCAAAGACTTACTGAGACACCGGGGCTCACAAACTGAGAACATCCGGGGACCCTCTGCATTGAAGGGTTAAAACTATTGGCAGCTAAAGATCAATCTGAATGTGCTCCGCCCCAGTCAGGCCTTTCATATCTGCCTGACACAAGGCAGCTCATTCAGAAAAGCCAGTGGGAACTGCCATCCGGATGTCTGAGAACTCGACTCTATTGATTTTGCCCCCCTGGAACCCTGCTAGCACCGGGAGATGGTGAAATTAGGCTGTGGACTTCAGTCTTCCTTGGGTACATGCTGTACTGTGTGTTTTATTCCACAGGAGAGCATCAGACGGGGGCCACTGTGCACCATCTAGCCAACGGGAACACGGAGCACACGGTAATCTTCCTGTTTGGGAACTGACCCTCCTATTACAGGTCACCACTGGTGTCAAGTTTCTTCCTCCCAGTCCCCTCGCTATTCTGGGAGGCCACTAGGTCTTGGATTTTGAAAAGCAATTCTGAGCCTCGCCTGACACTCACTGCCTTCCCGCAGCTTGATGACAAAGGAATCCCACTCTCAAAACTGATGGCCGCCAATAAGAACAAGGCTTGCCACTTCCCACAGAAAGCTCTTTAAGAGCTCCCCATTGGGAGTGCTGCTCAAACTTTTCCTTTGAATTACTCCCGACAGGAGTGGAGGTGGAGGTGGAGGTGGAGGCGGAGGCGGAGGCGGAGGCGGAGGCGGAGGTGGAGATGGTCTATAGAACCAGTATCCTCGGCACTCAGAACCACCCTCTGTCATCAAACCCATTTCACAGATGCAAAAGCCGAGGTTGGGCCCTAACATCACACGGGAGAAAGTGATGGAGCCAGCAGCTGTACCAGCTACTCTGACTGCAGCCGTAACTGCTACCATCACAACCCACTGAGACCGCCTCTCCTGGCAGGGGAGCCAGTTCACACCTTGGAGAAAGGTTGAGGTAGCAGGTTACCGAAAGCAGGAGATTTAAAATTCCAGAACTTTATGAATCATACAAACTTGGCATTCTTTTCATAAGGTTTGTTTTTATTAAAAACAAGGCTTTCCACATCACACGCATTAAAAATGATTATCACCCAAAAGACAGAAAATAGCAAGCGTTAGCGACAAGGTAGAGAAATTGAAACCCTTCTGCACTGTTGGTAGGAAGGCAAAATGGTGCAGCCCCTGTGGAGAACAGTACGGCGGTTCCTCCAAAAATTAAACACAGAATCACCGTGTGATCCAGCAATTACATTTCTGGATATGTACCCAAAAGGACTGAAAGCAGGGTCCCGAAGAGGTATCTGTACACCTCTGCTCATAGCCGCATCATTCACAACACCCAAAGGTAAAAACTACCCCAAATATCCATCAACCGATGAATAGATAGAGAAAATGTAATATATAAATACAATGGAGTAGCATTCGGCCTTAAGAATGAAAACGATTCTGCAACATGGGACTACATCATGCTAAGTGAAAAAAGCCTGTCACAAAAGGTCACATATGCATGATTCCCCTTCTACAAGTGATCTAAGGCAGTCGAACTCAGAGAGACAGGAGGTGGGAGGGTGGGTGCGTGCCAGGAGGTGAGGAGAGGGAGGGGCAGAGCTCAAGGAGCACAGAGTCTCAGCGCAGGGCGAAGGGAGAGTTCTGGACGGAGGGTCGTGATGACCGGATGCAAATGTTGTATGCTGAATGCCATCACGCCGCACCCCTAGCATGCTTAAAATGCAACATTTTATACTATGCACATTTTACTGCAAAAAAGTTCCAGTTGAAAACAATTAAAATTAAAATAATTAAAATTAAGATAATTAAAAACCACAGTGCCTTTAATAATTTACCAGTTAAATTACTTTAAATTTTCCAAAATTCATGATTTCGGAAGATTCACGATTATCCTGTAGTCTCAGGCATAGGCCCTGAGCACAAAGCTTCCTCGGATTTATCATCTGCACAGTGGAATAACGGTCCCGGAGCCCTTAGATGACTACAGTGAGCATTCAGTAATACGGTTCCTGCACCAGTGTCCGATGGGCAGCAGGAACTCTGGTGACCTCCCGGCTGTTACTCCTCACAATGCCCTCTGTGACTTGCCTCTGCCACCGTCACCTATGAGAGTCAGCTAAGGAAGTGAAATTTCTCCAATGGCTCCCCCAAAGTGACAAGTCCTGTGCTAAACCACGATGCTGTGCAAGTCTGCACCTAACACACACCCATATGTAAAATAGCGTTCGTGCATGACTGGGGCACCCCCCACCAGCACCAGCCCCTCAAAGACGGGGCCAGTCTTAGCCATCTTTAACCACATAGCGTATATCCAGGGCAGGGCTAAAGCAGGCTTACAGTTGTGAGTACGTGAAACAGATCCGTTCCTGTATTATTTATTAACTTTTGTATTATTTTTCCATAAGGACAACTGTAAACCTATGTTTGCCCCAACCTGTGTGTGTGTGTGTGTATCACAGTGTCTGGCACCTAATAGCAGCTCAATAAAGATGTGAGAAAACTTTCAGGGCCTCTTTCTAAACATTAGGTCTAGATGGAAAAAAAACGTATCTGTCTTTGGGAAATACCACCAAATTCTTCTTGCAAATCGCATGTATTTTATAATATCCAAAGAAAGAAGAGAAATAAGAAATCTGACAATTGGAAGGCCCACTGAATTTAAGCCACAGGAATTAGCCAATCCCAATTCTCGCCTTCAGGGAACAGCCCTGAAATAAAGGGAAGGCTCCCTATTACTGAAGTCCTGCTCTCCTGATGCACACGTGGGACCGCCCTCCCACAGGTGACACACAGAGACCTACACACCATGTCTAGTCGTCAGTGGTGATATTTGAGGCAACAATGTGAAAGGCCACAGGAGTTCTGTCCCTTTACTTGACTTGATGCCCCATCAACTAACCAGTCACTGAAACGGACTTCGTGAAATGCAGCTGGTGTCTCCGAGGCTTCTTTGTGCGGAAT
>VMDR010029752.1:0-12620 GCA_007922815.1 Macrotus californicus
TTTTTTTTTTTGTCTCAGTGCACCTGTTATGCATAGTAAGGGGCGGAGCCTTAGATGTTCACCAGGTGTGGGAAACCAGTCACTATGTTGTGACACTGTATGTGGGGGAGGGGTCTGAGAGGGAACAGTGCTGCTTGCTCTGCTCTCTGCCAGTTTTCAGTCACTTCCCCTCTACCCGCAATCAAATTGTTGCCCTTCTGGTGCTGATTCCCAGGTGGGTGGGCTTGTGTATGTTCCAGGACCCTGTGAGTCTCTCCAACAAACTCTCCTGTGAGGCTGGGAGTTTCTCCCACAGCCGCCTCAACCCCCACAGGTGTTTTCAGTCAGATGTTTGAGGCGTTATTTCCCCGAGCTGGGACCCTGGGTTTCGTGGTCTGTCTCGCTCCCTAGTTGTTCCTCCCAGCTTATCCACACACAAATGTGGGACTGCCCAGTCCACAGTTCACCACCTCGCCTGGTCCACCAGCTGCCGCCTTGCCTGCCCTGGTCTACGAGCCACCACCTTGCCGTGAGTCCTCTTCACCCGGCTGCCCGTCTCTGCCTCTCCTACAGGTCTGGATGAATGTTTCTTCTTTAAGTCCTTGGTCGTCAGACTTCCATACAGTTCAATTTTCTGTCAGTTCTGGTTGTTTTTTGTTTTTAAATTTGCTGTTGTCCTTCTTTTAGTTGTGTGAGGAGGCACAGGGTGTCTACCTATGCCTCCATCTTGGCCAGAGGTCACATAGAGCTTTCTTAGACCACTTTTCTTCATCTGCTACTATCTTTCCCAAAAGTTACCCAAAATCCTCTTATACTTTCAACAATCCCTGACTACGCGGCCTTAGAAAGACAGATCTTGGATTCTTGGTTTGGGATTTTTGCTATCTCTATTAGAATCTTTCTTCCTCTATTTCTGTGATCATATTCCTACATTTGAAATCTACCTCTGAACTCGTTTTTCTGGTCCATGGCCTCATTCTTCTCAGATCCTTGCCTTTATCTATCCAATCCCAAGGGTCTACCTGGATATCTGATCCTAGATTTCATCAGTATGATCTATTCTTTCACTACTATTATCTTGATTTTCTGGGCCTGATAGATACCTGGCTGGTTCAACCAATTGTTGGCACTGTAACAATTAGTATTTATAAATTTCAGACTCTCTTCTTAGTTGATGAGTACAAAGAGTTGTAGCTCTCTTTAAAATGGTTTTTCCCATTTGAGGAAACCTCAGGGATCTCTAGCATAAGTGTTATCAGTTAGAATGTATTATGTCCTGTATGAATAGCTCAATTTATCTATTGTCTCTATCTGTCCCACCATGCAGTCAGAACACATGGAGCCAATGCTGTCTCTTCGCAAATTCAGGGATGAGGGCATCTGCAGGGAAGTGCCACAGATGGCAAAGGGAGGTCCAGGAAAGTGACTGTGGGAAAATTGATTTGTAAACATTCCAGTGATAATGGCTTCCCCTTTGAATGACGATTTTGGAATCTGTTTCTATGAATGTGTTCCATGAAATGTCGTCTTGATTCACAGAACAATCTCTAGTCCACTAGCCAAAATGCTTACAAGCAAACAAGTAGACTAAATGGCCTCAAAAATGGGGACAGGTTTGAGCCTAGGCTTTGGTATTTCTCCACATATAGAAATTCAAAGGAAGATCTACTGGTGATTTTGCAATAAACTTGTGGTTTTTCTTGGTGAAAAAAGGCATATCTTCTGTTGATATACTCTCAAGAAATGTTAACTAGTGTGCACACATGTCAGTGTGAACTGAAGAAGTGTGGGCACCGCCCCCTCTCTCAGAGCTGCCAGCTCTCCAGAGGGATGGGCTTTGAGAATTACATGTGATCCTGTCTGGACAGGAGCTTTCTAGAACTATAGGGAGCTACAGTTTACTGCTGGCCTGGTAAGAGTGGATAAGTCCTTAATTCATTTAGGACCTCAGTTTTCTCATGTGTCAAATGGCAGGTGAAGGAAATCGGCACAGGAGATATTTGTGGCTTCTTCCTGCTCTAAATTTTTATGATTTTCTGTGTTCCCCTCTCTCCTTTTCCTGAAAGTATAACTCTCTGTGTCCCAAGGTCAATTCTGTATCCCTCACCTGTCTCTGCCAAGTGGGCTGGGAAGAGTCTCTCCCCACCTGTGCACCCACTAAATAAACAGATGGTTGGCCAGATCCACCTGACATCAAATAATTTCAGATACAAAACTGTAGCTTCTCTGGGTTCTAAAAAGAGAGCTAGTTATTAAGACCAGTAACATAACTTAAGAAGGATGGACTCAGGATACTACAGATCATATTATAATTAGATTTGTCTAGTACTTAAATTATTTCATTAACTACAGATGTTTGACACTTCACCTCCAAGTGAACTACAAGGTTGAGTGGAGTTCAAGTTTGTCAGTACCCCAAGAGAGACTGACCACACTTGTTTACCCTCCTTTCTCTCTGCTTAGGTGACCCCCTTATTATCTCCAGTGATATCTCAGAATGACTCAGCTCTCACCTCTTGCAGGGTCTCTGCCCCTGCAAAGCATGTGGCAGAGACTTGCAGACTTCCCCCGGGGAGTGAGATTACCACCATGGTTTCTTGGCTTTGCTCCTGGTCCTTATAAGTTTCCCACGTCTATCTTCCTCACCGTCTGCTTACTTTGCTCTTTTTCCTGCTCTCTCTGAACATGGAGCCTCCTCCCAATTCCCCACCCCCTCTCCCTTTCTCTCTTCTCTCTCTCTCACTCTCTCACTGCTCACACCCACACATGGATTTCAAGACTGCAAACACTTTTTGTCTGGAATAGACATCACCATTGTTGATTTCTGCCCAAGGAGAAGGCTTTCCTCCCATTTTGGAAAAGAGAAAGCTGACCTCAGAAGGATAAGTACCCCCAGGGCACAGTAGGGGTACTTTTTTCTTGGCACAATTCTGATGACAAGATCAAAGCCATCCAAGTCAGTCTTACAGTCAGAGTCATGGCCTATTTAAAGAGGAGTGGGCAGTGTTGAGGAGGGATGGTGACACTGAGGGACTGGCAGCAGTGGAAAGCCATTGCCATCTTCAGTCTAAGGGCTGAAGGAGAGGGATGAGCTACTAATGCAATGCCAAAGAACTGACACTGCTCATGAGGCCACCTGACAGGGGCTGTGGCTGTAGGGAGGGCAGCCACACCCAAACCATGGTCCAGCACAGTGGGAACAGGGGAAAAATGATCCTAGCTCCCTCTGCTCCCATTCTCTACCAGCCTGTTGCTGCCCTTCTCCCATGGTTGAACCTCAGAGGAGGCCAGGAGGCCGGGGAGCCAGAGAAGCATCATAGAGGTTGGCCTCCTGGGCACAGAGCAGGATGAAGAGGATGGAAAATGGGCCTGCGGGTGCAAATAGAGACTAGCTGGTATAGTCACTTTTGTCATTAAAACTTTGCTCCTCATTTTGCTTAGACATTTGACACTTTGCAATATCTAAGATTTCTGATTACCAATGAATAGGAAGTCTAAAGAGGGTCCTTTTTCTCATTCTTTTTAAAAGAAATCTTGCATAGCTTTCTGCAGAAATTGCTTATTCGATAGTCTTATATTTTAAAGAGGACTTTCTTGGAGAAATCAAGAAAAGAGAAGTGTATGGAGCTATTACCAGACTTTTAAATAAATTTCTATGTGTCCGCTGAGAATGCTGTCTTAACAATGATTTATTAGGCCTACTAGAGTGGTTGACTGGAATTATATCTTATAAAACGCCTTGAGCTTCTTGGAGGAATGTTTCTCCTTGAATGCAAAGTCCTGTGTGTGTAGTGAAATAATGACATGCAGTATCTATTAATTCAGAACATATGCTTGTTGTTACAATTATACAGCTCAGATATTTCTATCCCAGAATTCTCTCTGGAAAAAAAGATGTAAAAGCATTCAACTGCAGAAATATCAGGAGTGACAGCCCACTCTCAAGGTGGCAACAGTCTTCCTGGTTGTGGTATATTGTCCCCTAATCTTCTCTTCTCCCTTTCTTTCCACATCTCCTACCTCATTTCTTCTCTCTTTCTTCTTTCTAGATAGAAGGACAAGCTTTTGATGGAAAGAAATTGGAATATGAAGTGAAGCATCTAGATATGTGCATTTTAATATTTGTTGGACTATTCCATAATTTTAATTTCATATGAAATGAATTCATTTTCAAATTTGTCATTTTGATGGCAACAATTCATACCATTAGATTTTTAAAATGTATTTACAATTTTCTTATGGTTTTTGTTTTAATTTGCTTTCTTCAATTTTTCTTTTTCTCGATGACCATCTATCTTTCTTTACCTGGTGGTTCCATGCTGGCTTGTATCTGTTCCCTAGTCCTATTACTTCCAATGCAAAACTGGGTCTTAAAGTGGCACGTTGATTGTCTTATCTCATATAATATTGGGAGCATTGCAGATGCAATCCTTTAGCTAGTGGCTAGCCAAGGCAAGGAAAGTTTCTACATTTAAGAACTGGAAGGACCATGATAGTCTTATGACCAGGAAATGGGTTGGTCAATCTAAATTGTGACCAGCAGGGAACCAAAGTGCCTGTTTACTATGTCCTTGTCAGCATTTAAAAATACCTTTTGCCCTGGCTGGCATGGCTCAGTGGATTGAGTGCCAGTCTGCAAACCAAAAGGTCACCAGTTCGATTCTTGGTCAGGGCACATGCCTGCATTGTGGGCCAACTCCCCAGCACAAGAGGCAACCAGTCAATATCTCTCTCACACATCGATGTTTCTCTTCTTCCCTCTCTCATCCCATCTCTCTAAAATAAATAAATAAAATCTTAAAAAATATAAAAATATAAAACATCTTTTATTATAACTTCAAATGCCCAAATTACCCAAAGCAGTCTATGGAGTCAACACAATTCCCATCAAGATTCCAATGATGTATTTCGCAGAACTAGGACAAATATTTAAAAAATTTATATGGAATCACAAAAGGCCCTGCATAGCAACAGCAATCCTGTAATCAAAACAGCATGGTACTAGTGTAAAAACAGACACATAGATCAATGGAATAGAATAGAGAGTCCAGGAAGAAACACACATCTTTATAGTCAATTAATATTAGACAGAGGAAGCAAGAACATACAATGAGCTAAAGTTAGTTTATTCAATAAATGGTGCTGGGAAAATTGGACAGATACATGCAGAAAAATGACACTAGACCACCATCTTACCCCACACACAAGAATAAATTCTAAATGGATCAAAGACTTAAATGTTAGAGCCGAAACCATAAAAATCATAGAAGAAACATAGGCAGCAAAATCTCAGACATTGCTTGTAGCAATATTTTATCAGATATATCTCCCTAGACAAGGGAAAAAAGGAAAAAATAAATAAATGGGGTTACATCAAACGAAAAAGTTTTTGCACAGCAAAGGAAATCATCAACAAAATAAAAAGATAACCCACAGAATGAGAGAACATATTCACTGATACATCCAAACTTTATAAAAAATGTATATAACTCAACCCCCCCCAAAACAAACAACCTAATTAAAAAATGAGCAAAGGACCTGAATAGACACTTACCCAAAGGGGACATACAGATGGCCAATAGACATATGAAAAGATGCTCAATGTCACTAATCATCATAGGAAAGCAAATTAAAACCCACAATGAGATATCATCTCACACCTGTCAGAATCGCTACCATCAATAAATCAACAAACAAATGCTAGTGAGGTTGTTGAGAAAGGAGAACCCTTTTGCACTGTTAGTGGGAATGCAGATTGGTGCAGCCACTGTGGAAAGCAATATGAAGATACCTCAAAAAATTAAAAATGGATCTGCCTTCTGATCCAGCTATCTCACTTCTGGGAATATATCTGAAGGAACCTAAAACACTAATTTGAAAAAACATAAGCACCATTGCATTCATTGCAGCCTTATTTACAGTCACCAAGACATGGAAGCAGCTGAAATGTCCATCAGTAGATGAGAGGAGAAAACAATTATGGGACATTTACACAATGGAATACTACTTGGCCATAAAAAAGAACATTTTACCCTTTGTTACAGTATGGATGGACCTGGAGAACACTATGCTAAATGGAATAAGCCAGTCAAAGATAAATACCATATGATTTCACTCTTAAGTGGAATCTAATGAACAAACTGAACTAACAAGGAAAATGAGGACAGACTCACAGATGGAGAGCAGGATGACAGCTGGGGCGGAGAGGTCAGGGGGTGGAGGGATGGAGCAAAAAGGAAAAAGGACTCTTGGACATGGACAACAGTGTGTTTATTGCTGGGGGTAGGGGATTATAAGGGAACTAAATGGTAATTGAAAAAAAATACAGTAAAGATTAAATAAAATAAATAAATAAAACATTTTTTTATTGTAACTTCAAAATAAATAGAACAAAGGCATTACATTGAAAGGTGTTTTAGTTTAAGAATAAATTGGGTGTGATAAGGTGAAGGAAGCCTTAAAGAAATTAGATGGTTTATTACGAACTGAAGAAAACTGAAATTCTGGGTCCATTGTTTTTCTCTCCCAAAGAAAATACAATTGTCAGATACAAAAATGTATTACATTTCTTTTAGAAATTCTGGAGATATCTTAAACTCTATGGGCTTACAAAGTCTACATATATTCATTCAGCACTTTGCCTTCTGAAATGTGGGAGTTTGACATAGAAGGTCTCTGCTGACCAGAACTTAAGTAGTTTTTGTTTCTATGATATGTGTCCAAAAGTTTTTGGGAACTTGGAGTCAGTGAAATAGTTTCAAGTTCTGATACTAAGAATATATGGCAATATATACAGCTCCTGAGCCCCTTGGAGGGAAGTAATAGAGATTTTTATCCCCCAGTTATAAAACATCCCAGCTGTTTGGTCATTTGATGTTATTGTGTTTTCAAAACCTAATATATCTCAACAGTATCCCAGTTATTACTTCTAAGTAATGGCTGAGTTGGTGGTATTGAGGAGCTATAAACCATGTTCTCTTTACCTGTCCCAGAACTAGGACCTCATCAGACTCAGATATACACACATAAAAAACTTACAGTGGGACATTGGGGTGAGAGATATAGGCAGTAGGGGATAAGAGTGGAGATTTTCAAGACTTCAAAGATACAGTGGCAAAGGTCATGCAAGTTTCAATTCTATATTGCACTGACCCAGTGGCATCAAATCATTTTTCAGCTAATTCTTTGTGTTTTTGATGAGCAGAATTTCCCTTCTCCTCTCTGCCTACTACCATCCTCTCCACCACTTCACGCATACCTGTTTGATTCACAACTTCCCTATTTAGATATACACAGAAAAGTGATGTTCATATTTGCTTTGGTTACAGTAGTTGGGGCTAATGGCATGCTTTCTATAAATTCAATTTTCCTGTGTTTTCTTTTATGCTGTATCCCGAGATCTGCTTGCATCTGTACTCTTCTTACTTGACAAGTTGGAGTGCCTTCTCCTCACATCTTGTAAGACGGTATCTGTAAGGCTCAAGAACCAACATGCTTTTCCAGTAAAAATGCTACAGATGCACTTGCGGGAATGTAAGGAAGGCCCAAGGATTTCTGGAAGGAGTGCTGATGGAAACAAACACTGTCAAATGAAACTGCACAGGACCAGTTGTATCGGAATCTTAAGTCCCCAAGTGGGCTGTTTTTTTCTATTGCTCATCTTGAATCCCAGGCTGTTGCATGGATTCTTTTTCTTGAATTTTCCCTGTGGAATGCTGTCACCTCCAGTATGATGGCTTAATGTCCTGCTCTGGATCATATGAACTCTTGTGATTTCCCATCTGTCCAGCTTGCTCGGGGCCTTTGCTTTTGTCTCACTGGGCCTGGACTTTATAACACAGGATAGTGCAACCCTGTCGTCCAGCCTGCACTGGGCAGTTCTTCCTTGGTCCCAGTTTTCTGTTTACTGTGTGCCATTTAGAGGAGGTGTGGTGAAGCTTTGTGCTGGATCTCTTTTGTAGTTCCTTGAGAGCATCTCTTTCAGAATTAATCTCTGTTTGATTTCATAACCAAACTGTTACTTCCTTGTGTACCCTCTGTTTCATATCCATATCTTTTATTGATTCACAAATTTGTATTTTATTTATGGATCTACTGGCATAAAATCATGTTCAACTCATTTTGTGTGTGTTGTGTTGGCCTTTATACTCACTGATAGTCCTCTCACAAACTGTCTGTACCTCCTGCTCTCTTCAGCTGAAATGTGAGCTCTTGAGAGCAGGGGTCAGGTTACTCAACAGTTGCTTTGTGTCACTCAAACTGCCTGGCATATAATAGTCATTTCTGAATCCCACTCATGCTTCTACATCCACTCTGTTGCTTGCCTTAATAGGAGCCCTGGGAGGAATTTATTTGGCACATGTTTCACAGGAAGAGAAAAGATCAGAGAGAGGAAATTATTTTTCATAGAGTCAAAAAATTGGGAAACAGTAGAGCCAAGATTCAGTTTAGGTCTCCTGACTCCAAGTTCATGCTTCTTCCACTCCACAACACAGCTCAACTTAGAAAGTATTGACCCAAACTTACAACATTAGGATTCTTCCCCACAGGAGAAATGTCTTTGCTTAGAAACATTCTGGATGGATGGGCCTGATTTTAAACCTTTTGGGCTACGGAGGTGGGATAGGCCCAAAACCAAGAGAAAACTGGAATCCTGCATAGGACATTGAGCAAAATTTGGATTGGGTGTGGTGGCCCCCAAAATATGACTATATTTTGCAAGAAGTAGGGAGGCATTAGACATAAATGCAAGTGAAAAATTCCTTAAGGGAGGCTTGGCAGAAGGACTTTTAAAGAACAGGAAAGTTTAAACTTTTCTGCCCTAAGTTTAGTATCTGTTTTGTCTGTGATGTCCTAGTCTCAGTCTGGGTGTTTTAGAAAATTTTACTATGTAAAACTGTGTCAGTGTTTGATTTTGAAGGAATCGGTGAAAAGTGGTGATACATTTTGAGTCAGTGGAGCAGAGAGAACGGCTGGAGTGAAGGACTGTAGGGGATAGACAAGAAATCAATGGGGGAAGGTTCAGAAGGATGAGGAGATGGGAATAAGAGGTGGTGTGAGACTGTTGGCCCTGGGGATTCATCCGTGTCTTGGGGAGAGCGCTGAACCTCGCCAGGAGGAGGGCTAGAGGTTAAAGCCAATTTTATTTAGATGTTCAAAGTCAGGGTGACTCCAGTCAACATCTGTGTTCCAATAGAGTGACAGTAGCCCTCCCTACATTTTTCAGAATGAGGAACAGTGGGTGGATAATGAAAGGAGCATCATGTTTTTTGAAAAATAAGCAAACAAACAAGCAAACCCAAAATATATTCTATAATTTGGGGGAAGGGAAGGTATTAGGCAGCTGAAAACTTTTCTGATGATGATATTTGAATCATCTGTTGAAGAGCAAGTTTGACAGCATTAAAATGAACAGTAAAGTTTTATCTGCAGTATAGGCATATGGAAGTTCTATGTGCCTCTTAGCAAATTCCAGGCTTCAGTCTCCTGTAATCTCTGAAACAAAATGCTGTTATCTTCTAATGTAACTGTTCATCTGAATAACAGAATGGAAAGGGGGCAGAAAGTGAGTAGGTGAGAGACAATTTCCTACCCCTGAAGGCCAGCAGAGCATCTTCTCAGGACTCCTTGTGTTTTCAGCTAACTGGGATCATGGAATGTATATCATGCAGCTGCTGACAAGGGCCCCAGTGAGCAAAGAGCTGCAGACCCATTCAATGTAGTGGGAGAGATTCGTGGTGCCTCTCTGTCCTCTCTTTCTCAGAAGCTCTAGTTGTGGGTCCAGGTGATCGGCACTGCAAAGTGTCTAGCACTTCTGAGGGACATTGCTATAGAGATCAGATCACTGGTCTAAACCATGGAAGACAACTTGACTTTTCCACTAGGTTTTGATGTAGCCAGACCAGTGAGTTCTCACTCCCTTTGGAGGAAATGATGCTGCTGGTTCTCCTGCTGTTGTGGCTGCTGCCTTTACTCCCACTATGACCAGCTACCACCGCTTATTGGAGGCCAGGAACTGTGGCTAAGGGCTTCCACACAACAGCTCACTGAATCCTCACTGAAACCTGTGGGATGGGCACCTGGGAGAAAACTGAGATTCAGAAATGTAAGGTGCTCATTTCCCGTCCAAGTGGACTGGTCAGGAAAATAAAGGGAAGTTAGCATAAAGCTGGAGAGGAAGTATTGAATAATGGCTTTGAGTAAGGGCTTTCTCATCAAACAAGTCTCAGTTGGAGGCCTGGCTCTGCAACCTCCTGGCTGTGTGAGGTTGGGCAAGTCACTGACTCCTCCAAGGTTCAGTTTCTTCATCTGAACAATGAGGGTAATAATTATACCTATTCTAGTCCTTCTACATTGCAAGTGATCAAAAAACGCTATCCAATTTTATTGCTATTATTAATGGTTATTATTTTTTTCTGCACTCACATCAAAAAGGCTTGTCATATAGTTCCCTGCAGAGTAAAATGGTCTTTAAGATAATGATTCCCTGTAAAGGTCTCCCAAACTTAAGCAGAAAGTGGCTTTGGAAGGACATTCTTTTTTAAGGTTAGGCATGATGGTGGTAAATGACCAAATGGCCAGGCCCCAGTTCCACTAAGTTTCCCTGTTTTGATCTCTTATTTTGTGACCTGTGTTGTTACTCCATAGTACAGATGAGACTGACTGAAATGTATCACAAAAGGAACATTAATAACTACTGTATCAGTTATCCATGGCTATGTAACTAAGTACCCCAAACTTAGCCCTTAAAACCAAATTATTTATTATTGTTCAGGATTTTGTGGATTTTCTACTAGTGTATCCTGGGCTCATGCTTATGATTCCAGTTGACAAATGGAATTGCTAGAAAGACAGTCCAAGATGACCTGGCACAGATGTCTGGGAGTTGGTGCTGGCTGTCATCTTGGACACTCGGTTCTCTTCTACCTGGACTTCTACCCTCCCCTATATTGGAAACTGCACTGGCTGGTTTCAGAGACTGTAACCTCCCATGGCTATGGCTGAGTAAAAAGACCTTGGGACCATAAGCCACTAAGGAGACAGAACTCATCCTCCTGGCAGGGGTGCAGCTTCTGCCCCCTTTACTTCACCATGCTTGACCCCTGGAGGATGCCTGGAGAGGTAATGATGGATAAAATTCCTCAAGGGAGGAACAACCTAAGACAGGCACAGTCAAGAAGGGACATTCAGGGAAGGACTCAGGGGATTATGGAGGGACAAAAGACCCTCACACCTAGGCTTTATTATAGTCTGAGTGCTCATTCTATCTGTAAAAAGTCTCCTAATCTCTTGGCTGCCTTACTTCTCCCGCATGTCTTAAGCCTAAAACAATGCCAGAGGTAGGTATGGCCCTGTGCTGGAATGGGGGGTTCCTGGGGACAATCAGGCCTAAGAAAGAATGAATAAAATCCTGTGAAACCTGCTTTGCTAAAAATGCCCTCAATTTAAATGTCAAGGGTCCAAGCATAAAATTAGTTTGTTTCCCAGTTTTATGGCCCTTTGGCATTACTCTATCTATCTGACCCTGACTGAGAACAAGCCCTCAGAGTTCTTTGAGTGTTATCTATTCCTTGATCATTACTGCCTTACAATAATTGATGAGCTTTACGTATATGTCCTGTATTCCTATGCAAACTAAACCCAATAAAAGCCCATTGGGAAAGAGGCTCAAGACCTTTCTCCTCTGAGAGACTGGTCAGCCTTTCCCCCCCCAAACAGATCATGTCTTGGTAGACTTATTCTCATCCGTGTTGGCTGGGGGAGCTCTGCCGGATGGAGCCCTCCCTGCCATACCACTAGACTACACTAGCTTTCTTTTAGCATGGCCTCTTCAAAGCACAGTTCCCTGAGGACAGTCCCCACTGCATAAACACTTATTAAGCCCCTGCTTGAATCCTGTTTTTCCATAGTTCATTGGATAAATCAAGTCACATGGCCAAGCTCAGTGGAGGTGACTTAGACTCTACCCTTTGATGGGAGAGGTGGCAAAGAATTTGTGGTCATTTTTAATCCATCACAGTTACAAACGTAACACATAAAAAATAAAGAGAAGGCACCTATAGTATATAATAAGAAAAAAGGAAATCTGACTTGTAAGTATGGGTTTTTGGTGTTCCTTGGCTCCGAGGGCTTTCAGATCTTGCCTAATCCCACATTCT
The DNA here is from genome assembly GCA_007922815.1 of Macrotus californicus. Lineage (NCBI taxonomy): Eukaryota > Metazoa > Chordata > Mammalia > Chiroptera > Phyllostomidae > Macrotus > Macrotus californicus. The sequence goes on from VMDR010029752.1 coordinate 12,138, forward strand.
GTCTGAGTAAAGCACTACCCACTACCCCTGGGCAGGTGAACTTAATGGGCACCTTGCCTGTCTCCTTTGTGTCTCCTGGCAGGTTGGTAAGGTGCCATCTTACATTCTACACTGTTATCCTTTGGAAATTGGCTACTGGACTTCTCTATTCCCTAGACTCAATTCAGGGGATTGTTTTTCCTCTATAGTGCCCCACCCCCCATTTCCAAGTCACCCAGCCTTATAACCTGCTGCTGGGATTAAGGGACATAATATGATTGATGTATCTCTTAATGCTGTGGTAATTTTTGCTAATTGAAATTGCAATGAAATTATTACTTTTGTTGATCTTGTTAACATTTTGGAGACTACATTTAGCTTTATTTTAATTAATAGAGAAATGTAGGTTTTCCTTATAGAAATGGTTTATTATTATATTTGCTATTGCCTATTATGACTTTTTAATTAAAATTACAAACTAGGCATCTTTCCAAATCTCTCTCT
>VMDR010029753.1:0-12620 GCA_007922815.1 Macrotus californicus
ATAAGCTAAATGACTTCATCACCATTAAAGTGGCTTTGCCAGAAATGTTAAAGGGACTTAAGAAAATGTATGAAAGTAAAAATCTCACTGATAGAGTCAAATATAGGTAGTAGATTAATCACATATAAAGATAGCATGAAGGTTAAAAGACAAAAGTAGTAAAATTAGCTATAACTACTATAAATAGTTATGGATACACAAAATAAAAAAATGTAAAACGACAACAAAAATATAAAATGTGGAGAAAGGGATAAAAATGTAGAGCTTTTACTTTATTGTTTTAAAAAAGATTTACTTATTTATTTATTTTTTAGAGCAAGAGGAAGGGGGAGAAATATTGATGTGAGAGAAAAACATCAACTGGTTGCCTCTTGCACACCCCCAACTGGGACCCGGCCAACAACCCTGGCATGTGCCTTGCCTGGGATTGAACCCATGACCTTTTGGTTCACAATCTGGCACTCAGCCCACTGAGCCACACCAGCCAGGGCAAAATGTAGAGTTTTTAGAATGTATTCAAACTTAAGTGGCTATCAACTTAAAATACACTGATACACATTCTTTTCAAGTGCACATAGAACAGTCTATAAGATACATCACATGTCATACATATATATCCTATTATATGTGGAGATATATATATACTGTTATATGTGACCCTGAGAGTAATCAAAAAGCAAGAACCAATAGTAGATACACAAAAGATAATGAGAAGGAAATCTAAACATAACACTAAGGAAAGTCATCAAAACACAAGGGAAGAGAAGAAGAGAAGAACAAAGAAGAACTAAAAAGATGGCTGGAAAACAATGAACAGAGTGGAAATAGGCACTACCTATCAATAACTACTTTAAAAGTAAATGGACTAAATTCCCCAATCAAAAACACACAGAATGACTGAATGGATAAAAAAAAAACCAAGACTCATCTATACACTTCCTATTGGAGACTCACTTCCGATCTAAGAACTCACCCAGATTGAGAGTGAAGGGATGGAAGAAGGTATCTCATGCAAATAGAAACAAAAAGAAAGCTGGTGTAGCTATACTTATATCAGACAAAGCAGACTTTGAAACAAAGACTACAATAAAAGCATTACATAATGATAAAGAGGGTCAATCCAACAAGAGAATATATTTGTAAAACTTATGCACAAATTTAGAAGCACCAAAATATAGAAAGCAACTATTAACAAACATAAAAGGAGAAATTGACAGCACATAATAATGGTAGGAGACCTTAATAGCCTACTTCTATCAATGACTCAGTGATAGCCAACCTTTTGGCCTCTCTGGGCCACATATTAAATACACTGTGACATGTAATCACAAAAGAATCTCATACTGTTCTAAGTAAACTTTTGATTTTGTGTTGGGCCACATTCCTAGCCATCCCAGGCTGCATGTGGCCCACGGGCTCCAGGTTGGACACCCCTGGTACATAATTCAAAGAGAAAATCAATATGGAAACATCAGTTTTAAACAACACATTAGACTACATGCACTTAATAGATATATATAGAACATTCTATCCAAATACAGTAAAATACACACTCTTTTCAAGTGCACATAGAACATCGTATAGGATACATCACACGTTAGGCCACAAAACAAGTCTCCATAATTTAAGAAGATTCAGATTTCATCAAGCATCTTTTCCAATCACAATGGTACAAAACTAGAAATCAACTGCAGTAAGAAAACTGGAAAAACCACAAATGTATGGAGATTAAGCAATATGCTCTTCAACAACCAATAGGTCAATGAAGAAATTAATGGGGGCATCAAAAAATACATGGAGACAAATGAAACTGGATATATAACATTTCAACGTGTATGGAATGCAAAACAGCATATCTAAGAGGGAAGTTCATAAAAATCACAGTAGAATTAAATAAAACAGAGACTAAAAAAAATGAAAAAGATCAATGAAACTAAGAGCTGGATCTTTAAAAAGATAAACAAAATCGACAAATCTTTAGCTATGCTCACCAAGAAAAATAGAAAATAAAACAGAAGTTACAACTGATACCACAGAAACACTATTAACAAGAGACTACTATTGACAATTATACAACAACAAATTGGACAACCTAGAAGAAATGAATAAATTCCTAGACACACACAATCTTCTGAGTGTGAATCATGAAGAAATAGAAAATTTGAATAGAATAATTATTAGTATGAGAAAATTAAATCAATAATAAAAAAAAACTCCAACTAGTATTTTTGATAATTATCTAGAATAATGCCCCCTTTTTACAAATGAGGGAACTGAGGCCTACATAAACATAAAGGTCTTTTGCAATTCTAAACTTCTATGGCTATATGTCATTATGGACCTAACAGAGAAATGGGTGGTTTTAGCAGAACTCAGTTAAAAACCCAGGTGCCTCTCACTGTCATACAAGCTGTGGATAAGTACCATAGCGTCTAGGTGTCCCAGTTCCTCTTCTTTCTTGGCAGCATTTATTCTCATGTGCTCAGGTATCTTATAGTCTGGGGCTGTCTTCAGATTGAAGTCTCCCATATACACCTGAGCCTCTTTGATGGCTTGGACATCTTTGGGATCTTCATAGTCATCAGCAGGCTTACTCTTGTACCTGTGAGACAAATAGATTACCCAGCCACAAATATAACAATGAACTCTAATTTGTCCACTTTATTATAGGCATATAATCATATTCAATCATGAAGCAAAAGTATAATTCTTAATCTGCGATGTTATTTGTCTATGAGTTCAAGCATTTTTTAAAGTTGACTTATTTTTTTACTTTATTTTCATTGTTGACACTATTACAGATGTCCCCATTTTCCCCCCTTTGCCCATTCCCACCCAGCCCCTGCACGCCAGCACCCTTCCCTCTGGCCATCACCACACTGTTGTATCTATGAGTTATGCATATATATGAGCATGCACACTGTTTCTTGTATCTTGTATCTTCTTCAATAAGTGTCTCTATTTTTCATATTACATGGCAGGATACCTTCTGAACCGACCTCATTTATAAAACAAACATAAGATTCTGAAATGTGGAAAGAAGACGGCAGACCACAGAGAACCTTGGCACCCAAGGAAGGGTATGATGGTACGTTTTCTAGATTTTATTTCTGCCTCATATATCTCAGACTTGGGGCCAAAGAAAACAGCAACTCAAGAGGGAGGGGATTTGGGGATGGGTGAATAAGTTTAATGGAATTAAAAGGTACAAATTTCCAGTTACAAATCAAATAAGCCACAGGATGTAAGGTATAGCATAGGGAACACAGTTAATAATAGTGTAATAACTTTGTAAGGTGATGGAAGTTTACTAGATTTGTCATGTTGATCACTTTGTAAGGTATATAAGTGTCACATCACTATGTTGTATGCCTGAGACTAATATAATATTGCATCTCAACTACAATTAAAAAAAAGAAAACAGCAACTCAGAAACACGAATAGTTTTAGACAACAAAAGCTAAACAAAAGCCTGCTATCTCTAGTTAAATAATTAAAAAAGGAGCAGAATAGCAAGACAGAAAACTTCTAGACAGTAAGTGTTCTATTCCAGCCAAACACCACAGAAAAAAACTGTGACCACACCTCCACCCATGCCAGCAAAGGCCAAATGGGGAATTTAGATTTCTACCGTTACCTGGCTTTAACAAGGCAAAACAATCCCTCCAGGGTTGGCAGTAGAGAAGGTGAGTCCTGAGAATCAGGACTCTTATCCCCATAGTGAAGTAACAAGCCACATCGTGTCAGTAGTGACCCCATAGGATAGCTTGAACTTCAACCACCTGTAGTAGTAACGAGATGATCCATCCTGCCTGCTGAGGTAGTGTTGGAGGACACCTATTAGAGAGTGGTGACTTTCACCCTTCCACAGTATCAATGGAGGCCAACCAAAGAGTAAAGTGGTATAAATGAGAGCCTAATGGGATCTGGAACTCCAACTCTTGACCAGCAAGTCACCTCTTCCTTCCTCAGGTGTCAGCTGGGGAAGGTTGGATAACCTAGGCTTCCACACTCATAATGAGATGGCACTCCTTCTTATCCTGCTGAAGTGAGAGAAATCCAGCTAAAACAATACATAAATAAGATCTGGAGTCTCATAATACCCCAAATGTCCAGATTTTAATAAAAAATCACCTGATTGTCAAACAGGATGACCTCAACTTAAATGAGAAAATACAATTGCCAGGTGCCGATCCCAAGTTTAGAACATTAAAGTAATCTAACAAGGATTTTAAGCAGCCATCATAAGGTGTTTCAGCAAATAATTAGGAAGATGCTTAAAACAAATGAAAGAAAAAGCCTCAGAAAGCAATGGGAGATATAAGGAAGAATCAAGTAGAAATTTAGAACTGAAAAATAAAGTAACCAAGATAAAATTCAAAGGATGGGCTCAATACCAGAATGGAAGAGGCAGAGGAAAGAATCAGTGAACTTGAAGATGGAAGATAGCAAGCATCCAATCTGAACAGCAGAAAGAAAAGACACCAGAAACAAACAAGCAAACAAACAACAGCATCAACAAGACACACAGAGCTTCAGGGATCTAATATTTGTGTCACTGGAGTCCCAGGAGGAGAAGAAAAAGAGGAAAGGACTTCAAAAGAACTATAATAGATAATGAATGGCTGAAGACTTCCCCAAAGTTGGCAGGAGACACAGGCATACAGATTCAAGAAGTTTAATGAATCCAACAAAGAATAAGTTTAAAGAAATCTACACCACGACACAGCATAGTAAAACTTCCAAAAAACATAAAGACAAGGGGGAAAAGGTCTTGAAGGCAGCAAGAGAGAAAACACACCTCACGTATGGAAGGAAAACAGTTTCGATGGCAGAAGACAAATCATACGAAGCCATGGAGGCCAGCAGGAAGAGGCACAATGTTTTTGACATGCTGAAAATAAGAGCTGTTAACACAGAATTCTATGTACAATAGGAGGGGAAGTCAAACCATTCTCAGATGAAGAAAAACCAACAGAATTTGTCACCAGCATACCGACCATAAGAGAATGACTTAAAAATGTGCTCTAAATAAAAATGAAAAAAATAAAAGGAAACTAGGAACAGCAAAAAGGAAGTAATTAAAATGGTAATAGTAAAAATATTGGCAAATACATTTTACTTCTATTGTCTGTTATGTTTGATGATTAAAGGAAAACTATAACACTGTTTTAAAATATATGTAGAGGAAATATTTATACAATTATATTATGAACAGGGGAAATGAGGGGGCAAAGGACATAAAAGCAGGTGAAGTTTCTACCCTTCGTTCAAAAGGATAAAATGTCAACATCAGTACACTGTATTAAGGTATGTATGTGTAATGTAATACCTAGAGCAAATACTAAAACAGCTACACAAAGCAATATACTAAAAAACACTATGGATGATCATGCTGGAATTCTAAAATATTCAACTAAATCATAGACAGCAGAAAAAAAACAGAAAAACAAAAAAGATAGAGAATAGAAAATAAAATATAAAATAGCAAATATAAGCTTCAAATACAATAATTACATTAAATATAAATGACTTAAATATACCAACTGAAGAACTGAGGTTGACAGAGTGAATTAAAAAACATTACCCAACTGTATGCCGTCAATAAGACATTAACCTCAAAAAAAGCAGCGTAGATAGGCTGAAGTAAACAGATGAAAAGTTATACTGTTTGAACACTAAACGCTTTCCCACTAAGATGAGGAATAGATGTAGATGCTAGCTCTCTTTGTTCTATTTCGATTTAGTGCTGAAAGTTCTAGCCAGTGCAAAAAAAAAAAAAAAGGAAATAAGAAGTGAAGAGATTGAATAAGAAGAAATAAAACTGTCCCTATTTACAGATGACATGATAGTCTACACAGAAAATCCCAAGGAACACCCTCACCCTAGAAAAACCCCTCTCGGTGCAGCAAGGTCACAGTACCCAGACAAACACAAAAATCAACTGTATGTCTGTACTAGCAATGCATATGAACACACAGACACCAAAATTAGAAGCACAATTTACAGTTGTCAAAAAGTAAATACTTATGTGTATATCTAACAAAATATGTGTAGTACTTTTATAATGAAAAACAACAAAACAGATGAAAGAAATCAAAGGTCTAAATCAATGGAGAGTCACACCATATCCATGGATTAAAAGACTCATAATAAATATGCCAATTTTCTCCAAACTGACACAAGGTTTAACACAATTCCTATCACAATTTCTGTAAGATTTTTTATAAACATAGGCAAGATTATTCTAAAATTTATATGAAAAATCAAAAGTAACTAGAATAGCTAACATAATTTTGAGAAAGAAGAATAAAATGAGAGAAATCGGTCTCTCCAATTTCGAGACCTGTTACATAGCCATAGCGACCCAGATGTGCATGTTGGGAAAGGGACACAAAAATCACTGGGTCAGAAAGTGAACTGGGAAGTAGACCAACACCAACATGCCCAGATGATTTTTGACAAAAGGGCAAAAGTAATTCAATGGAGGAAACAGAGGCTTTTCAACAAAAGATGACAGAGCAATTGGACATCAACAGGCAAAAAAGAAAATAAAAATAAATATAAACATAAATCTCACACCTTATACAAAAATGAACACCGCATGCATCACGGACTTAAATGCATGGTGTAAAACTATAAAACTTTATATAAAAACACAAGAAGATCTTTGGGACCTAGTGTTAGGCAGAATTCTTAAACTTGACACCAAAACCAAAATTCACGGAAGGAAAAACTGATAAATTGGCTTCAACAAAATCAAAAAGTCTTGCTTTGCCGTTGACCCTGTTAAGAGAATGAAAAGACAGGCTCCAGACGAGGAGAAAATATTTGAAAACAACATATCTGACAGAGGGCTAGACTGTAGAATATTTTTTTTAAATCTCAAAACTCAACACTTAAATAGCTAACATCTTATCGGAACATGAGCAAAACACACGAAAAGACATTTTGCCGAGGCTATATAGGTGGCAAGTAAATAAATGAAAGTGCGTACTTGTTAAATGTAAGTACTTCGTGCTAGATTTTTAAGGTTCATTTCAGATGGTTAGAGACCAACAGGTGAAAGTCAAAACTATAAGATGTTAGAAGAACATCAGGAGAATATCTTCCTGATGTCAGGATAAAAAGTAGTTCTTAACCGTTAAAAAATTACTCTGAGTATATCAGTAAAATGGAATTTCTGGACCTGAAACTCTTAGATCGTAGAAGTTCCACCGAGGTCTCACCACCCTGAAAGATCCAACTGACCTGTTTCCAAGATCTCCATTTCAGTATTTCTTTCACTTCTTTCTTTAAATAAAAAAAGTTTATATTTATTGACATTGTTAAAGATATGTTAGCCCTGGCTGGTGTAGGTCAGTGAATTGAGCACAGGCTGTGAAGCAAAGGGTTGCCAGTTCAATTCCCAATCAGGGCATATGCCTGGGTTGTGGGCCAGGTCCCCAGTAGGGGGCGCGTGCAAGACAACCACACATTGATGTTTCTCTCCCTCTCTTTCATCCTCCCTTCCCCTCTCTCTAAAAATAAATAAAACCTTCTAAAAAAGTAAAGATATTTTAAGACTCATGTTAAAGGTTTACATGAAAACTTACAGTTCCTCCCATTGTTTTTTTCGATGCTGAATCTTTTGCCGTGCCCTTTCAGCTTTTAATACAAGTTTCTTCGTTTTCTCAATTTGATTTTCCACCATGATTTGACTTAGTGTTCTAGGCCGAAATTGCTTCCCTTTTTCTATAACTGAATCTTCTTGCACACTAATACTCCCGTCTGTACAGAAAGTCAACATTTTTTTCAGTCTTTTTGAAACATCAAAATGAAATTCTCAAATATTTTTTCAACCTATCAGTTTTTTAAATCCAGAGAATATAATGAATCTGTAAATCACAGTAGTTATTAAGCAACTAGCATGAATTCAACCCCATAATCAGTACTTTAAAATATCAAAATATAGAGATCTAAGTTACAATATTTGCTTTCAAGAATCTTATTGAAAAGTTGGGAAGATAAGACATATATATTAAACTATTAGATAGTGAGATTAAATAATGATGGACCACTGATATATATATTAAGAAGCTGGGAAGGAGTGTTTGTGATATGATAGCAGGGGAAGGGAAAAGCAAATGAGTCCTGTTTGAGATGCAGCATTTGAGGTGACATATACCAACCGCAGTGGTCTGTGGCCAACTTAAAAACTGATCAGAAATATACAATCAAATCTATAATTTTAAAGTTATTGGCTTTAGGTCCTTGTTCAAGATGATGGACAAGGCTACATAGCATGTCATGTCTGAGGTCCCATTGCTGAAAACTAACAATGGACTCGAGATCAAGAGCTGTGGGAGCAATGAGTCAAAGGGACTATCAGTCTCGTATCCAGTACGTGAAAAACGAGAATGTGGACAATGGCTGGTTCTGACTACAGTCCAACAAAAAAGGGACTTGGTGGTATGGAAAATACTGGTACATACATGATCCCCTCAAATATGAGTTTGACAATCCAAATTATCACATGCCCCACTAGTGCTCCAGAAACCGTAGCCCTTGAACCGGATGGGAAAATAGAAAAGATGTATGAGGGTGGCAAAATATGTCTGACTGATTGTCTAAGCCTTTGAAGACCACGATCGTACCCATGAGACTAGCTTATCTCGTGGCTCTGGGGCTGGGTCTACAGCTGGCAGTGGAAACCTTGGATGTGATTCAGGAGGTGTGACATAGCATAAAGAGAAATGCAACCAATGAAGGATCAAGCCATTGAAGCTGGACACAGGGCCATTGGTTACGCTATTTTGGATATTCAAGCCATTGGATATGCAGTTTTCCTGTGCATCCCTCAAGCTCCCTCATCCCTTGTTACTAGGTAGATGCAGCAAGCATTGCTGAAAAACAACAAAACAGCACTGACACTGAATTTCTAAGGCTACACAGGGAAGAGAAACTCTAGGGCTTTAGAAAACCGAAAGACAATTTATATCCCTTCCCAAAGTAAAACAATGTGAGATTCTGGAGGGATAAGGGGTGACTGAAAATGGGTGCACGGTCTTTTTGTTTTCTGGAGATAACATCAATAAAAGCTGCCTCCTCTGGGGGAAAAGTTATTGGCTTTATCAATAAGTATCTCAATTCATGTTGAAGACACATAGAGATGGACATTCAAGAGACATGAAAAAAGTCAATGAGACGGCCATGTAGCTATAACTCATCATGTCATATTTCAAATACACAGAGTATGGAAAAGGGATAGTTTAATGTAGGCTGTTGGTCGTGGAAGGCTTTTTTTTTTTAATGTAAGTCAACCCGGATCCCCATGAACTGGTAGAGTCCAAAGGGAGGAGTGCATTGGTCAGTCTAGCAGGAGCCTGGATATGCAAGCACCAAGCACAATTAGGGAGCAACAAACAGGACAACAGGCTAAAAATACAAGTAGAACAGTAATGAGGACGCATCATTAATAGGAAAAATAGGGATACATTATGGAAGAAAATACTGGGATAATGGTTTCAGAATTTATCTGCAAGGCAGAAAAGAGCTGTTAAAGATATTTCAATGAAGAGGATAAACCAGCTTTCATGTCAGTTCTGTATCCCGGGCACTAGCTCAGACCTGGCCAGGCTACAGAGCCCTTAATGTGTTCTTCACTGGGCTCTCCAAGCCATTCCCTGAATTCTGGTCCTCCATCTAGTCATCCACAGTCACCCTGTGGACAGTTGCAAGAGGCAGGTCGCAGGAATTACATGTACTATTTTCACATCTGTATTCTCAGCTCATCATTCTATTCAAAGTACATGCTCTTGGAAAATAGTTTGAAATATTGTGTTCTAGCCCCCCACTCTGGGGTGGAGCCAGGAATCTGGGGTGGGAAGAAATAATGCCTGGAAACTAGCATCTGGGGAAATCCTAGATTTAAGAATAGGTAGATAACAGAAGTTAGAAAAAAAAAAAACAGCCACAGCATTGGGTACTCTTATCCTCTCAGTCACATGACCAGGGTGAGTTTTCTTTAGCAGCCTGTATCAAATAGGAAAGTTGGTGTGGAGCATTTTCTGGAGAAACTTAGCCTCTCAATCTCAACTGTACAAAGTTCTTTAGATTATTATTCCAAAGAAATAAAGGACAGGAGACAAGAGATTGAACTCAAGCCATCAAAAAGCACTCCAATGTTCTGCCCACAAAAATACAATTTGGTTTTGAAATCTTAAAAAATGAGGATTTAAAAGCCATCTTGTCATTTAGGCTACCTGTATCTCTCTGGCTATCCTTTCTTCCAATTCCCTCTTTCTCAAATCTCTCCAGTTTGCTTGCTCGTCTCTCTGACTGACTGACCCGTTTGAATCTGGAGTACTTAGAGGGCTTCACAAGCCTGTAGGAGGATATCTTGTGATCGCTCTGTATGGCACGGACCACAATGGTGTCACTTTCCAACGAGTCACGAAACCTGAAAAAAAAAGTATCTTCACTAATCACCACTTTAATCATTCTGCAGGATTATTAAGTAATAAAATAAGACCATAATACACTATGCTTATAAATAATATCATTGTATCATACTGGATCCAAAATTTAATCATGCATATACCAACAAGGTGGTGGTGGTAGTTGGATAGGACTTGGTTACAGGGCAAGCAGAAATTTCTTTCTCATGTAAATACTAAACAACCCATTATTAATTAGTATAATATTACTGTTTTGGTAATGTGCAGAAAAATAAAAAAATTTTCAAGTTGACTTACAGTTTAATGGTAAAAGGATCATCTCAAACTAAGAAATTACAATCTACCCCTCTATCTACTCATATTATATACATATCTCCCATGTTATTTACATCTCATATATTATATATTTTAAACATAAGGTGAGATGATATATGGCATATATATCATATTACTCTACTTGCCTCTGTAAGAAACATTAAGCTCAGAAATTTATATCACTTCCTAGCTCCCCTTTCTCATACAGCCCACAAAGATATCTTTCTTTTTCATTAACCCTCACCTGATGACATACACACTGATTTTGGAGAGATAGAGAGGAAGGGAGGGAGGGAAAGAGAGAAACATCAACGTGAGAGAGGAACATTGATCAGTTGCCTCTCATACACTCCCTGACTGGGGACGGAATCCTCGACATAGGCACGTGTCCTCCCAGGGAATCGGATCTGTGACCCTTCGGTGTACGGGATGACGCTCAACCACCTGAGCCACCCAGCCAGGGTGAGATTTATCTTCTAAAAATTCTTCTTCATCAATTGAATTGTTGCTATTTTTGGCACTTATTCATAATTATTCCCCCATGTTTTAACTTTAGATTTAACTTTCTTATGTACATAGTAATTATCCCTAGCCTTGTTTGCCTTTCTCATTGTTTTTAACTCAATCCTTTTATTTCTCCTTTTAAAATGGTTTATTATTTCTTTTTCTTTTTCCCTTTTCTCTCATAGCATAGTGTCTTTCTCATCTCTATAAGACTTATTCCCTTTATCTTCTTGCCCCTGGGAGTTTTTTTACTCTTTAAATTTTAGTCTTTCCATGAGACCCAGATAACAGGAAGGAAATAATGGATACTTTTGATCACATCAAAATTTAAAATTTCTGCACAGTTACAAAAAATATGCACAAAGTTTAAGGCAAATGGCAGAGTAGGAGAAAGTGGTTACAGTGAGTACAACGAAAGGCAAATATTTACAGAAATAGAGACTAAAACTAAGGGGGGAATAAACGGAACTCCAAGAAAAGTGAAAGAAAGGAATTGAAATAGGCGATTCTGATAATAAAGACAGACGAACTACAGACTCGTGAAAACACATGCTCAACTTCATCTATAATCAACATAATGTAAATTATTCCGCCCAGAGTCATCATACTTGGCCTATTAGACTGGTGAAGACGAAAACACCGGTGACACCCAGCGTTACTCAGGGGCACAAATTGATCCTCTCCCCAGTTCCAGTCAGAGAACCAGGTTCTTATCACTTCCTTCCGTATGTTTTTAAAGACACCAAGCCATGGAGGCTCGGGCCTGGACCAGGGTAGGAAAACAGGAAGTTTAGGAAAGAAGTATTTGAGGGCAAGGAGAGCGGTAAGGAAGAGGTTCCGGCTGACGTGGAGCTCAACTGGGCCAATTGGGTCCTAGAACTGTGGGCACTTGTTCCCTGCTTCTGACAGCATCTCAGGAGGCACAAGGCCTCAAGGATGGCAGCTGCAAGCGTGTTGAACCCTGGTAACCGAACCAAGACTACCCGCTCCAGCAGAGTGCAGAACCCAGAGTCAAAGACTGAAAAGAAGCAGGCAGGCTGGGGCAATGAGCCTCAGTGGTACTAAAAATGACTTTCTTGTCAACCTAGTCAGGAATAGGAGCCCAGAGTCAGATTTAAGTTAATTTAATTAAAATAAAAATAACAATACTGCCTGTACAGCTGACTTTGTGAAAGATTCATATTTGCCATATATATTTATAAATATACTATAAATATTAAAGTCAAACATAGGATATACTATGTTGAGGGTTCTTCCTGAGAAGAAATTCTTAATTTCATCTCTTGGTGGGTAGCAATCTAGATGTAATTTAGGGATTTATATATTCAAATATTTTCCAGGAATTCAAATATTCAGAAATTT
>VMDR010029754.1:0-12618 GCA_007922815.1 Macrotus californicus
TCGAGTAGTCCTTTCTCTGCAGGTTGTCTCTCAAATAAGAGGAGGTCATAGACCAGTAGAATAAAAGCAAAAGATATAGGTCTCTGAAGTGTCTCCTTAGGTATTGAGAACAAGGGATTAGCAGAGATAGGCAATTCCACATATTCTATTTGGAGCATTCACCATGCATCAATCTCAATGCTTCCTTTACATACTAATATGGCCATTAATATTCATCTCCATACAGTTTAAAATTCACAGATAAAATGAACTGGCCAGCACAGAGAGATGAAAAAATATGCTCAGAATACAGTTCTGTGCTATTTATTTCAATTACAGGTCTGAGGTAAGAGTACCAATGTCACCAATCCAAAGGGTTGCAAGGGGACATTTAAAGGAGAGCCTCATACGAGGTTTTGATGAATTCGGGAGGCAAAAGTATCTGCAAAAGGAGAATGTGCCTGGGGAAAGGTAATAGAATGGACCTTTTTCTCTCTCTCATGGGAGTATAAAATGAAATAAGGACTCAGGGAAAAGAGAATAAGGACAGATGAACAATTCAAGCATAGAATATTAAGTACATTAGAAATAGGAATTCAGTCTCTCCCCATTTTACCTTCCCTTCTTTTCTTAGAGAATCTCACACCTATCGTTGAAATAAATAGAGTGGAAGTATGCTTAGGGGGTATTACATAAGTTTGGTCATGTTGCCCAGCTTCCTGCCTCCAGGCAGAATTCTAGTTAAATAATTCTGGACAGATGGATGCCTATCCTTGGGGAGCAGGGACACAGGCAGGAATGAGGATGGATACAGAAGTACCCTGTCAGCCTGCTTCCATCTGGAGCTAGTGACACCTCATTTTGTACAAAGACAGTAACCATGCTGTTTAAATGACGCTCAGTGTGATTTCATTGTGGGAGCCTGGCTTCGGGAGCATTCTATTTTCCATATGGTCCAAGTACGTTATATTTTAGAGCATGAACTTGTCACCTGGGTTCATTTTGGAGGTAAATTAATTTTCTACAACTGTGGACAACAGGTTAAAGGCAGCTGTGCTCTCTTTTCATTGTTGGGATGCACATGACAGATGACATTCCCATGAATAATACACCCAAGGCTTTGTGCTATTTCTGCTTTGCCTGTTCCATTTAAGAGGATAGTGAATAACATCACATTCTACTCCTCCAATTTTGGAATCATTTGAAAATTGAAAGAGTAATTAAGTATCAGCTTTTCTACTGATAAAAGTAAATTAGGGAATAAACACATGGGATTTTTAATTCTCACTACTGCACAACAATGCTCAAGCCTCATCCTTGGACCAGCTCACCTGAGGAGGAATCACTAAATAGACATGTAATTGGAAAGTTAAAAGAGAAATATTTCTTCATTACCTTGAGCTCCAATAGCAGGGTTAGTGAGGGATGCATATTTACATATGTATATAAAAGACGAATATAAGTCTTCACCCAAGATCAAAAAAAAATTTTTTTCACACACTGTCAGGGCAAGAATTCCAAAAGGGAGAACCAAGAAGAAGTTGAATTGCCCAAGTTTGTTCTCCCATGGTTACCTTTTAGATAAATTGCTCTTTGCTGGAAAGGATGAAGCTAATAATCTCTTCTCAGCAATTCCAAGATGATGTATGTTCTTACTCTAAATGCAAGAGTAGAAGTGATAAAAGATGTATATTTTCCTCACATTAACTATCTGAAATTCAATGTATAGCTCTCTCACAGTAGAGAGTGCAAGTGAGTGAGATGACAAGATTGTACAGACGTCACTAAGTATTGTATTATCTAAAATAGTATTTTAACTATGATGACTTACATATACATACTATAGTAACATACTATATATAGTAACATGCTATACCTGTTAGTGACAAATCACTCACTGGTTAAGCAAAAATAACTCTTCAAATAACCACTTAATAACCATATTGGTAAAACACTAGTAAAATAATCACCAAAGAAAACAAGTCAGAGGAAAAGAAAATATGAGAGATACAAAATCCAATATATCTCATGCACCCTCTTTGCTAACTCTGTTCACTGAAGAGCAACCATGAACTCTTTACTCTTTACTTTTAATATTTTTAACATCTTCATTGAGATATAATTCATATATCATAAAACTCATTTAAAATGTACCATTCAATTTTTAGTATATTTACAAAGCCCTGAAACCATCACCACTATGTCAATTTAGAACATTTTCATCACCCCAAAATGAATTTATGTTTTAATTAGCAGTCACCCCCCAACAATTCTCCAGCCTAGGGTAAACCTGTTCTACCTACTTTCTCTACAGATTTCTCAATTCTGGACATTTCATATAATGTGTAGGTGTAAATCTTTTTATTTGTCCCTGGATTTGGTTTTCTAGTATTTTATTGAGGTCTTTATTCATCTTTATTCATAAGGAATATTGATCTATAGTTTTCCTTTCTTGAAATCTTTTTCCAGCTTTTACTGTTAGAATAATTCCAAATTAATCCTGATTAACAACCAAACTATTTAACACATATATGCAAGTGAATGGCTTAGAAGTTTATTTACATCAGTAATGTGTCTTTAATCACTACCGTGCACGAAGATCATATATATTAACTATGCAAGCATAGCTTTAGACATGAAGAGTAAGAGGAGAAATAAGTGTATTTTAGGCATGAGTCTTATCAATGATCTTTGTCCTACTCTGAACACATATATTAATGAAAGCTTGTTATAATAATAATACATTGTTGGTATTTATTTATTCCTGATGATGAATACAATTATGGAAACATTAAAAAATACTACCTAATCTAAAAAGACTATTCTCTAAGGATAATTATCCAGAGGTTATTGAAAACCCAAGGTAAATGCCAAAGTGGAGATTGAAGTTGAACTTCCCCTTCCTCATATCTCTCAGATTGAATTGTGACAGTTTGCCCCTTAGATGATAGTGTGTTTAGCCAGATAATTAGCTTTCATTGAACTTCATTGCTGTTTTGCTCTCTCTTCTCAAGATCACCTACTATATTTTTACTCAAATGTTTAATTTCATGACAATGCTGCTCCCTCTCACTAAGGATACCATTAAAAGAACAAAAAACAAAGGTGCTATTCCCCCATCTATGCCTAGAGTGGAGTACGTGTTCATGGAAACAGAGACATAATTGCAACTGGCTATGAAGCTAGTTGTCAAAACTTGATTCTACTACTAATTAAACAAGAGACTCTGGAAAATTTCCTTAAATTATGGGAACTCAGTTTTTCCTATTTTAAAAGAAAAAGCTTAGATGAAGTAATCACTAAAATTCATGTTTAAGAATTTTAAAACTCCCTGATAGTAAATGGGAGTTTCAAAAAAGGATTTATCTGCTTATTTTTGCTATGCAAATGAACTACATTCTCCTAGAAATACAAAGAACCTGGGCTTTTTTGTTTGTGTTTGTTTGGTTACTTGGTTGTGGTTTTGTTGTTGTTTGCCTTTTTAGTTAAGTGAGTAGCAACACAAACAAAAACATTTCAACAACTGGAATAATTAGAGCTGAATGTATTAAAGGTGATGAGAAAGATTCAGACCTAAGGCTTCTAAATTTGGGGTAAAACGTTTCTTGCCTCTTATGGATTATTCTAGAAGCATTCCAATCATTTAAGTAGGGCCTTGTGAAACTGTGACGGTAATAGCTTGGGAAGAGTTTCCAGATATGCTTACCACTATGTGGCTCTCTCTAGCAGGCCAGCTCACACAACAAAAGCACCAAGATGGATCCCCTTTCTCTGCTGGTGATGGGGCTGAAATTTATGCAGAAACCTTCACTTGGAGGGAGAAAGCATCTCTCAACTCCATTTTTAAATTTTTGCAGTACCTCCATACTGCCTTCCACAGTGGGTGCATCAGTCTGCATTCCCACCAACAGGACACAAGGGCTCCCTTCTCTCCACCTCTTTGCCAGCCCTTGTTGTTTGTTGATTTATTCATGAAAGCCATTCTGACAGGTGTAAGGTGATATCTCGTTGTGGTTTTAGTTTGCAGATAAAAAAGCTGTGATACATTTACAAAATGGAATACTACTTAGCCATTAAAAAAGAAAACTTACTCTTGCAACAGCATGGATGGACCTGGTGAACATTATGCTAAATGAAATAAGCCAGTTACAGAAAAACAAGTACCATATGATTTCCCTTATATGTGAAATCTAATGCACAAAATGAAGTAAGAGGCAAAATACAGACAGACTCATAGATAGAGAGCAGGCTGACAGCTGTCAGGGGATGGGATTGGGGGCTGGGTAGAGAATGAAGATACTGAGCAAAAAAGAAAAAAAAAAGAGGTAGAAAAACTCATGGACATGGACAACGGTGTGGTAATTGCCAAAGGGAAGTGAAAAGGCTGGAGGGAGGTGGAGGGGGATTAAGGGCGATGGTCGGAGACTTGATTGAGGTGGTGAACACACGATATAATGTACAGATGACGTGTTGTGGAATTGTGCATCTGAATCCTGTATATTTTTGTTAACCAGTATCACTCTACTAAATTCAATAAAAAGGAAAAGAATGAAAAATAAAAACAAACCAAACACCTGCAAATAAACAAAAAGCAAGAGGATAAGATGGTGTAGAGTCAGTGTTTACTTTTTTCATATCATCTATCACATTGATATTAGATAGGACTACTTCAGTCCTGTTAAATGCAACATAATCATTGATAAAAAAATACTTACTGAAGAACCACTAAGTAAGACAATCCTAACTCTTACAAGTCTAAAATCATTAAAATATTAACAATTGAAAATGTTAAGACAGGGCTTAGGAGAACAGGTTCTGGTTCATTCCAGATTCTAACACTTACTCTTGTGTACTTAGAAAAATTTACGTAAACCTTGTGGTCATCAGTTTTATCACTCACAAAAAATAAGTTATGATATAACCTGCCTTGTAGCCTTGATAGGAGGACTAGATTCATTAATATAAAGCATTTCAAAAGTTCCTGGAACACTCACTAAATATTAAATAATATTATTTATATTTTATCTCTAGTAAGGCCTCCCTGAATGATTTTTCCACTGTAAGGCTTTAAGTAAAAATTTGTTGTACTGAATAGAATTTGGCTGAAAATCTGTGTTAGCAGACTAACCATTTTATAATATAAATTTTTAATGTATTGGAAAGAAATGAATACCAATGCACCATTTAGTGGCGAAGAGGGATTAATAATGCAAAGAGTATACTTATCCTTAAAATGTGACTGAAAAGATGATTGACCCAACACTGTGCTAGGACGCAGTTTTCATTCTCCTACTGTTTGTTGTCACCTTAGCATTGTGCGTCTATCTCATAAGGGTTCATTCAGTGTGAAATGGTAACACTTCAGCTAACATTTAGTGAGTTGCCACAGAATGGTGGTCTCCTCAGAGTACTCCACTGGGGATGGCCAAATGGCCCCTGGGAGACAAACATTTAGAGAGTTTTTGACATAATCGTGGACTCTGACTGCAAAAGTGCTGGCGCCCAGTTTGAAAATATTTCCCCAGGTGACATATGAATAACTGAAAGATGAGTCTTATCTGTGACATTATTCTGCAAGACAACAAAGTTGGCATAGAAATTTGCCCCTTCCAAAGCCTAACACTTCTTACCAGAAACAATAATTTACTACAGATCTATGTTCCCGATACTAGTAAGAGTAATCCCCTATTGCAGGGACTGATTTGGGGTGATGATACCTTGTTTCTTGTCTCAGTTGTGTGATCTTTCCTGACTACTGGGAAAATTCCTATGTTGCCAGAACACAAAGGTATAATTTCCTGGTACAGTAGGCCATTATTGTTCTTTCCCTCATCTACAAAAGCAGACAAAGTACAGACACCAGCCAGATGCCTGACTGCTCAGCAGGCTGAACCAGCCTTCTTGTGAGTCTTGGGCTGACAATCACAAAAATATATACCAAGAAATTAAACATGTAATAAGAAATAATTTCAAATGGAATCATTTTGAACACACACAACAATTTATATTGGAATTTATGACCAGAGTCATTCTTGTCTTCTACATTCATGTCCATGCTTTGAAAGCAAGTTACTTTTTTAGATCTCAGAATTTTGCATCTACTGAATGTGGTTTCAGACACATTATAGGTTGTTTGAGCTAGAATATGTTCTATTGTCACTCTTTTCTAAGTTGGGATTTAAGACCAGAGAAATGATAAAGCCTTAGCAAGGTCACACAGCACATTCTCAGCAAAACTGATATTGAAATACAAATGTGCTCAATAAAAATTCAGTATTTTATCTGTTGCTCACAGCTTTTTTGATCTCCACAGTCACCTGTAGGTCTAAAATTCACAGAATATCCTTCAATTCTGTTTCCCTGGAACACCATATTTTATCCCTTGAGACAGTGTTTAAAGGTCAAGTTTTTAACTGAAACTTTTCCCAGTACCTTTAACCATAGAGAGTGGATTTCTTCCCTTTGCTTCTATAGTATTTGATTCTTATCTTTAACATTGCCTTTATCTTATCACATTTCAATTATTTATATATCAGTCTATCTCCAGCTGCATCTAGAGTGCTTTTGCTGTCTAAATCTCTGGGGGTATTTTCATTACATTATTTGTTAGCTGGTGCTCAAAAATGTTTTTGGAATGAATGACTAAAGGAAGCCCTCACCTGGAACGTATACTTGGTATTTTCCCAGCTTTCCTGGGAGTCAAGTTCATAAACTCAGTGAGTTCATAATGAGGTGCTTTGTACTTTTGTAATGACTCTATCAATAAAGGAGTATTAGATAATTCCTCCTTTTATGAAACACAATGGGCCACTCTACTTTATAAAGAAAATTGATCTACCATAACTTTTACACAGCACTTTCAATTTCTGGAAAATTCGTACATTCATTGTCTAATTTGATCTTTACAACAACCCTGTAATATAGTTCGGAAAGATATTATAACAGCCTTCTCACAGATGAGTTCAATAAGACTCAGATAATTAAAAGAATACATTTTTGAATTGAGGATTTTTGACTCCAAAATTAGTTCTTGTTCAATTCTAACATGATACCTTTTTTTAAAAACATTTGAACTCTTCAGAAAGCTGAATCTTCACCTGAACCAGTTTTCTAAATCAGCCAAGGCTCTTCGGGTTGTAACTGATAGAAACTCAGCTCAACCTGCCTTCAGCAAAAAAATTATTTTGTTACAAAAATACATATGTTCAGGGTAACTTGAGGGACCCTTAGTTCTATCAGCTCAGACTAGAGTATCAAAAATAATCTTTTTGCTTTCCTCATTTTATGGAGCAGTTCTTCTCTGAGTTGGCTTTAAACTCAAGCAGTGGTTTCTCCTTCTGTTTGCAAAACGACTGTCAACAGTTATGGAGTTATTACAGTTTTGCAACCCAAGAAGTGGTGTTTGAGCGAATATCTAAGACCTGGCATTCAGTGGCCTAACCTAGGTCATGTGTGTATCACTGACACAGTCACTGCAGATATTAAAAAAAACAGAGTTGTGTGACTGGTGGCAACTGGATGAGGGATTGATTTCCTGGAACCTGCTGTCACATCAGACCTAACACAATGACCTAGAGTAACAATACGGGGAGACTGCTTCCTCCGCAAAAAGAGAAGTGCTATTTGCTGGAGAAGTAGGGATGGATTCTGGGGCCAATTAAAACAACAGCTTCTGCTGTAGTATCTTTGAGGGCTTCGACATTATTAGATGTAATCCTCCTGACTTTCTTTCACACCACCTTCTGAGGGGGCAGACCATTTTAAATACAGGTTAAGGAATAGTGGGCTTAGTAACTTGAATGTGAAGTCAAATGATCACCTTGTCCAAAAAAATTTTGAGCAAACCTATCTTATATATTTGCTGTGATTTATAAAAACAATGAAAAAGCACACTGGCTAGGAGATTGCAGCTGTACACAAGAGGAACAGACTCCCATCAGCCTGGTGTTTCTTCGACGGAACTATTGGCTGACTTGTACAGCATCTATTATTTTTAGCTATGAAAAAGGTCAAGAGAACACAGCTGGATTTTCGGATCACAGCAAGAGCTATAATATAATCACCATTTATTACAATCTTTTTATTACTCTATATGAATAAATAATACCCCTCCATAGAAAAATTATTTTATCACTTGAAAAAGTGAAGCAGGTGAATTGGGGTATCATCAATAAAGGATGGATATGGAAATGTCTCCCTGTCTTTCAAATTTCTTTTCAAGAGCACAGTGGGCCCTGACCAGTGTAGTTCTGTGGTTGGAGGGCCGTCCTGTACACCAAAAGGTTGGGGGTGTCATTTCCAGTCAGGGCACATGCCTAAGTTGTGGGTAAGATCCCTGGTCATGGTGCACGTGGGAGGCAATGATCAATGTTTCTCTCTAACATCTTCTTCTCTCTCTCCCTTTCAATTTCTTGAAAATTTGTACATTCATTGTCTCATTTGATTTTTACAACAACCTGGTAACATCAATATTTCTCTCTCCCCACCCCCCCATCACCTTCTTCTCTCACTAAAATCAGTAAACATATTTTTGAAAAAATGTTTAAAAAGAGCACAATAAAATTTTAAAGGTATGAGGGAGTAAGAAATTCACTAAAGGTGGAATATTGTCCTGGCCTTTTGGTAATCATTTAACAATCATGTAAACCAGGACTGAGGTTCAAGATGAAGCTCCATATCAACATTCTACTTTAATTATATTTTGGTGGCAAGTTCCTTCTAGATGTAATGAGATTTTTGTTTAAGTGGGCCTTTGTAGAAAAGAAAAAAAGACTAAAGTAAACATTTTGTGATTTGGAATCACACAGATCTGAGGTGAATGATTCATTCATTAAAACAAGTTTACTCAGCTCTTACTCAATGCCAGACAATGTTTTAGGTGCTGGGAAAGCAGCAGAGAACATAAGAGACAACATCCCTGCTCTCATTCAACTCGTAGTCCAGTACAGGGTTTGGAAATCCTTTTTCCATAAAGATCCATATAAATAATTTTGACTGTGCAGAGCAGATAGTCTTTGATACAACAATTCAGTTCTGTCATGGCAGTGCTGAAGCAGCCATCAATTATGCATAGCAAACAGGTGTGCTTGTGAAAAAAAACTACTTAAAATAATATTTAGCAGAAAATACTTGGGCTACAACCACTGTTTCCTAATGCCTGGCCCAGTGGGCTGCTGGTTGAAGCTGTTACTGATTCCTACAAATTTGTTGTTGCAATTTTAAATGTTATTAATCGTAGTGACTTCACATAGCTATTACAAGGATAAATGGAAAAATGCATACCGCAGGCCCTAATACTCCTGGTGGGAACTTAATAAATATCATTTAATTCTGAGCCTAATTCCCTGATGTTATAAATTCAGAAACCACTAAACTAGGGAGTTCCCTAACAAGCGCATGCAATGGTTATTTACCACTCCATTGTTTTCAGTTCCCTAGCTTTCAGGATCTGTGAATAAAAAGGTAACAACGTACAAAATAACCCTGTAGACTTGAAGAAGTAAGATCATTTTGATCCCAATTTGATTTCCAAAATATGTGAATAAAAATTATTAAAAAGTGGGTATTTACTTTGATTGTGAATATGGCCTTGCAAAACTAAAATAGGAAAAAAGGTTGAATTCTCTTTTATTTGAAAAATTATTATAAGTAGTTAGAACAATGATTTAAGATCGTTACCAGTTTGAGCAAGGCATACATGCATGCTTGATGGGTCTGGGTCCATCTCAGTGTGAAGACTGTGGAGCACACAAAAGGTATATAAAATATTTTCCGCATCTTCCAGAGTCTTCTTCCCATCTGGCTGGCTAGACAAGATGTTGTCAGCACTTTCAATGTGTTTACTGAGTGCTCAATGTTAGCCAGGTTTGTTCTTGACATTGAGGGTAAAGCAATGAATAAAAAGACAAATATCTCTGCTTTCCTGGAGCCCAAGTTTTAGTGAAGAGATATAGAGGACTAAGGGAATACACAAGTAAAATAAAGAGCATGCATTTGGAGAAGAATAAAGGAACCTTTAAAATTTGGGAGAATTTTTTGAAGCAGGATGGTCCTGAAGTGGGATCATGCCTGGATTCAGGAAACAGCAGGCAAGCTAATGCCTCAGGAGGATCAGGGTGAGATAAGGGGAGTCTAGCCAAAGGTAAGATCAATATGCAGTGAAGCCTGAGGAGTGTGGGGCCTTAGGAGATACTCAGTAGGGCTCTGCCTTCTACTCTCAAGGAAACAGGAAGTCATTGGAGTGTCCTGAGCAGAGGAGAGATAGGCTCTGACATAGATATGAAAAGAATTACTGTGGAATCTCTGTGGAAAATAGACTGTAGGGAAATGGTAGTGAGATCTACAGTTGCTTTGTGAATGTGTGAAACAATTATGCAGGATATCCTCATTCTTGTCTTGGGCTACTTCATTTAGTGGGAGGAAAAGTAGGATCCTTGGATAATGAGCACCCACTCACAATTCTGGTTTTCATTATCGATTGGGAGAACATGATTTGTAGTTTCCAAAAATGAAAAATGACTATCAGCAAAACTAAACCCAACCCAAAAACATAGTAAAAAAGAATAACATTGTCTCATAGCCACACCAGCTGCTCATCTTGGAATGGCCTGAGGTGAAAGAGGGCAGCCCTACCCTGACTCCAGAACTGCAGATCCCACATTTCCTCTGGCTTCTGAGGTCTGAGACTCTCACCTTCCCTTACAGCCCTAGCAGCGTCTCAGTGAGGCTTTCTACCAGGGAGCACTTCCTCTGGAGCTGGACAGCCAGAACCCTGTAACCTCAGCTGGGAAGTCTAGCGGCAGCCAAGGCCTCAGCAGGGCATGTGCTGACAGAGCTCTTCTTCCCTGCTCTGGGGTCTGGCACTCGGAAATTTCTGCTGCCACTGCCTCCTGCTCAGCTGGTGTGTTACTGTTTGGGTAGCCTCTTCCCACTCCAGTGTTGAAGGCTCATCTCAGACACACGTTCATTCTGTACAGCTCTGTGGGGCCATGGGACATTTGGGTTAGAGTGTTCCCTCCAGGGCACATGAACCAGGCTGGAAATGCAGGACATGAGAGGTGCCATTTGGACAGATTCTGTTCATCTGACTTTTGCCATCCCTGTGTGCATATACAGGGGCATTTTCCAGTAGGCTGCCTTCCTCTCTAGCCAAGAAATTCATCTTTGATTCTCAGACCTCACTCCGACTTCCTTAGACTGACACTCTTTTTTGACAGGAACCATGTTTTACACTCTTATTAAAAGCTAAATGAATGAATGAATGAATGAATGCTTCGAGCTCTCTGAAAAACCCTCCCAGGAGCTTCCCAAAGCTTTCTGTTTATGCTTAATCATTATCATTGTTTAGTCTTAAATACATGAAAATACCTAATTTTTGTCCATGGTGGCAATACAGATTAGAATACAATAACCATTTAATTCTGAGGGGCCAATACTTAAGCTTTGAGTGTAATTATGATCTGCAGATATTCTGAGGATAAAATGAAAAGATAAATTTTTCTTTAGGTAGTAGGACTTGGGCTAAACAATTAGAGATTGGTAGAGTTTCATTACTCACAGGAAAAGATTTTTATATGGGAAGAAAAAAATGAACAAATTCTGATGTAGGGATGATCTTGGCTTATTTTGGGTAACAAGCCTAGGGAGGATGCTTATGTAATTGTGACTAATGCTGGGGAGTTGATAGAAGTAATGATGAATGAGCAAGGTAAAGCCTCTCTCTCTCTCATATGAATCTTAGGATGTGTTCTCATCTGTTCTTTCATTACAATCTCTTCATTCCCATAGTGTATCCACACTAAATTGTGTGAGCGGAGACAATGGTTGGGTCAACCATTGAGTATTTGCTTGCATATACATAATATAATTGCTGATTTCTATTATCTGTTCTGACTACTTCTGCCCCCAAAATGTATTTTTCTACTGAGCGGCATAGTGATTTTTGCAGATTGTAAATCAGACCCAGTGACTCTGCTCAAATCCCTCTAATCACATCCCATTTCATGCAAAGGAGAGACCAACATCCTCATGATGACCTTTACATGAAAGGTTTATACTTTATCCTGTAAGCACTGGGAGCCGACAGGAAGCTTGTAACTAATTACATCTAATGCTGGGGAACAGAGAAAGGTAATGATAAATGAGCTAGGCGAAGCCAAAATCTTTGGGTGTGTTCCCTGCTCTCCCATTCCAATCTCCTCATCCCACAGTGCCCTCATACTAACTTCTGTGAACCAAGGCAATGATTGGGTTAACCATTTCATACTTATATTGCATACATATTATAATTGTTGATACCTATTATCTGTAAGAATGGCTACTAAATCAATGCAGGTAGAAATATGTGCATAGTCTCATTGTTTTTCCCCATCTTTTCTGCTGAACTCTCTGAAGAAAAGCATCAATATCAATTCAAAAAGCTCATGTTTTTATTTTTTAACTATATTTTATTGATTATGCCATTACAGTTGTCCCATTTCCCCCCCTATATTCCCCTCCACCCTGCACACCCCTTCCCACCCACATTCCCCCTCTTTAGTTAATGTCCATGGGTCATATATATAAGTTCTTTGGCTTCTACATTTCCTATACTATTCTTAACCTCCCCCTGTCTATCTTCTACCTACCATTTATGCTTCT